>CAWUFW010019748.1:0-174900 GCA_963921515.1 Calotriton arnoldi | reverse complement strand
ACAGTCCAGGGCTCATCCTCATTCATGTGGGGCTGGACAGTCATGCCTACTCCAGGCCATACAATACACTCTGTACTCCCACTCCCGTGTATCAGCTGACACATTGTGCGCAGTGATTTGACCCCTCAGGTGTCTGCCTCTGTGTCAGTGTGATGTGGATTAGTCGTCAGGATTGCTGTGGAGTTTCTTGGTAGGGGGCTCAGCATGCCACTGGAGATGTGACCATAGGAGACGATACTTGTGTGTCACATAGGTGTCTGATCAGCTGCCCATGCAGACTGGGGCATGTGAATGTGAAGTCTCAGGCAGCTGTTCCCCATGCACAGCAGAGTGTGAGGGGCTCAGGTTCAGAGGGTAGTGTCACAGGTCTCCCATATGTCCAATAGGTATGACCTGGACAGATGAGGGTTAAGAGGATGTGCTGTGGGGGATGTACATGTGCACTTGTGCAGCTCCAGGACTTGCATTCCCCATGACCTACTATTGTGACACAGTGCAGAGTGTTGTTGTCTGGCTGCAAAGTCATACATCACTGAGACAGTGATGTATGACTTTGCAGTCATGCCTCCGCCATGGCATGTGTCTACTGATTGGTGAGCCTGCAGGGGAGTGACATGTGCTACATGCACACCATAGTGGCGCTGGCTATCAGGACATGGGTGCATCATGGTGTCTGTCGCTGGTATGCATCACATGCATTTCCTATTTGACTCTGGGCATCCCTTTCATCCGGAAACCTGTACTGACTCAGTGGCAAGAGCTGTGATGTGTGCATGTCCACATGCCACACCGTGTCCTCTGCACTGTCCAACTACTGTGTACTTGGTGCATGTGTCCACACTGGGGTGTTGCAATCCAACAGACACCAGACAGATGGGTGCAAGGCCATGTGGGATGTGAGTGCCATGCTTGGCATCAGACTGACAATTGGCTTCTCCTGTTCAGTTAGGGTACTTTTAGCAATGTACAACTAATGATGCCAGGGCTTGCTCTGTGATGTGCTGTGCTCACAGTGGTGTGTGCGTTTTGTGCAGGTGACTGATGTCTGTCTGTTTCCCCATTGTTTGCAGATACATCCACGGCCACGGAAGGGGACAGCTCCACGGACCAGGAGGAGCCAGAGAGCCAGACTGGGTCAGCAGCCGAGGAGTGGTCGGAGGGACCCAGTGGCACGGAGGGCAAGGGGAGCCACACCGAGGAGTCCTCAGCAGCATCCACCTCAGCTGAGGACCAGAGCAACTCGGAGGATGACTCCCTTGTGGAGGCGGGTGTCAGCAGCCACCACACCCCAGCTAGTGTTGCTGTCCCCGCCACCACCAGCACCACCACCGCCCTCCCATCGGCTCCCATTGCCCAGGTCCGTGGAGGCTCCCATGTCCGGGAGCGTGTCTCCTTTGGGCCAGGCACCGCACCCCTGCCCCTGTGTCCCCTGCTGCCCTGAGTGAGGAGTCTGTGTACCTCCTTCGCCAGCTCCATGTAGGCCAGACAGCCATGCTGAGTGTCCTCCATGCGCACACCGCGCTGTTGACTCAGCTGGTGTCGTTCATGGAGGGCATCTCATCGGGCATGTCTGACCTACAGAGGGGCAATAGGTCCATGGACTCCTCCCTGACGGCAGCAGTGTCCCTCCTCAAACGGTCCCTCACCCCTCCTGCCTCTGCTCCATCCACACTCCCCAGCACCTTACCCATCCCAAGCACACACACACCGGCACAGGCACACACCAGCACACACACATCCAGCACACTGACACACACGCCAATGACAAAACGCACACGCACGCACATTCAGGGGACTGAAGCCAGACTCACAGGGGATGGGGCCCTGGAACACACACACGCATCCACATGCACTGCGCAGTCCTCAGTTCCCTCTCCCTCCAAAGCACCCTCCCTTGCCTCACCTGCAACCCCAAAGTCACAGCAGCTCTTCCTCTGTGACCTCGGCCTCTTCCCCACCGATGAAGCTGCTCCAGCATCCCGGGGGAAGAGGAAGCACACCCACACGGAGCAGAGTGCCCCTCGCCCCCGGACACCCTCCCCCAGGCGCAGACGGACTGAGGCCCCCACCCGCAAGTCCCCCCGGAGTCCTAAGAGCAAGACCCCGCCACCGCCCTGCAGCTCAAGCACCAAGTCTCCTTCCTCCATCCCTCAGGCCCCCACTCCACAGGTGCCCCCACCACACCCTGCCCCAGGTTCCCCCACCCACAGATATACCATCCCCAAGAGGCTCCGGCCTTCTCCCCCTTCCACTTGCTCTCCCAGCACCACACCCCCCGCTGCGCTTGTCTGTGCCACTGATGTGGTGAGGGTGTCCTCCCCTCTGTCCAACCCACCTTGCCTGTTCCCCATTCTCCTCCCCTGGAGGTAGGCACTGCAGTGGAGTCCACTACCGCCCTGTCTGACTTGGGCACTGCAGTGGCGGACCTGTCCACTCCATCTGCAGGGTCCACTGCAGTTGTGCCGGCACCCACGACATCTGAGTCATGCCCCCCAGTTGTGCCGGCGCACACCATGTCAGACACCTCCACTGCAGTTGTCAGTGTCTCTCCAGCACCCACCACCCCTTCCCTGACTCCCCCTGGTGAGCCCTGATCCTGTCCCTGCAGTGCCTGGCCTGCCCCCCGGTTGCCCCTCCTAGTGGATTGTCCCTGGTTTTGTGCAGGCATGCGTAGGGTGACATCTGCCAGTGTCACCCTGTTTGAACTTTGACAATGGACTGGCCATTGGCCTTTGCTCTTTTTTTCTGGACGTCGTTTTCATTCAACACATATGCTGAATAAAGCAACTTTCTTTTCTCTAGTGCTCATGCTTCAGATGTACATGTTGTTGGTGCTGCTAACCATGCCCTTGCTGCAGTGATGGTGATATCTGGTCTCATGATTATGAAGTGTTACTGTGCAGGAACCCATGTGGTCCAGGGGGAATGTGTCCTATCATGTGGTGTATCCATGTCATCCATAGCAGCATCTGAGGGTGTCATGTGTTCAGTATTTGGCAATGGGATTTCCTACTTACATTAGCAATTTCATATCTGTGGCTTCCACCCCTGCACATCTGTTGTGCCTGCCATTGTTGGATTTGTCTACTTCCCTGACCGTGTTGCCATCTCCACTGGACATGCAGGTTTGGGCATCAATGGGGAAGGACTCATCCGTGTAGTCAGTGCAACATTGCTATACAAGTGTGTTGGATCTGTGCTGATGATTCCGTTGGCACATCCATGACCAGGCTGATGAGACGGGAGCCCTCATTTGGTGCTAATTGTTGATTGTGTGACCAAGTGCTCAGCTGACATGATGGGGCCCTACTGAGGCAACATATGGCACAGCTTTCCTCACACAGGAGTGGAGTCCCCTCATGGCAGTGTGTACACGTGTGACATTGCCTGCGCCCAAGGTGTGTGTTGTATGTGCATGTCTGTGTGTTCACTTCCATTTATCTGCGCATGCTGTGATCCCTAGTGTTGTACCTGTTTGTGATGCTTGCTGACTTGAGCTATGTTCACCCAAAGTCTTCTCCCTGTGTTCTCTGTGATGTGGGTGCATGGCACATTACTGGTCATCAGGGTGTCACCCATAGGTGTGTTTGCTGTCAGGGCTGAGTTTGTGTGCAGACGCAGATGGGTCACAGTCAGGTTTCCCCTTGGCACTTGTTGTTTGCCCCTGTCATGTGATTTTCAGTTCGTGTTATCTTTAAGTTATTGTGACACGTTGTGTGTGTGACTGCTGGCACTCCTCAGGGTCCGGGCTGCGATGTTGGTTGTTGTCTATGTGTGTTCTTTGTGGGTGACCTTGGCTTCTTCATTGGTGTGTGACTGTGGCTGGGATCCCATTGGTTGGTGTGGTATCGCCGTCATGTCCATGTACAGCGTAGTGTGCAGTGTGTCAGACATTCAGGAGTCTTGTTGAGTGGCCATGTGTGATGTGTTTCTGCACCTTGGTTCCCACCCACCACCCTGGAATAGTCATGGGTGCATGTGCAATGTCACCAGTGCATGTGTACTTCACTGCTGCACATTGTTGGAGGTCGAGGGGTGTGGTCTTGAGTGTGTGCAGATGGGAGTTGTTGCCCAGCTAGACCCCTGCCTCCATGTTGGCCTTGGCTTACTGGCCATGCTGATTGATTTGTGCTTGTGTCGGTGTGATGGTAGTTTGTTGCTCAGGACACATGACTGTGGTTCACAGTGTGAACCACATTCAGCTTTGTCATCAGAGTGGGATTTTTATGCAGCCAAGGGTCACCACATTGTGGGGGCCCTGGGGGTGGTGCTGTGGTGTGTCTGTGTCTTGCTGTGTCAGTTGTTGTTCCTACGTTCCTGTGTGACATGTGTGTTTTGTGCTCCCTCTCATCTGACAATGCCTGCTTGCCCACATAGGGGATTTGGATCCATGAGTTACCTTAGTGTGGCAGTGTATGCACATCTGTATGATTGGTATTCAGCTCTCCTCATGTGTTGTGTGGTTACCTGGGGACACTGGCACCCCCCCCTCACCTGCTGTGTATGATGACAGTGTTGGTCTGCCTGTTTGTGTTTGTGCATCTGCACCACTGCATTGGCATATCTTGGGTGTGCCATTGGCTGTATGTTGTTTGGTGTGTTTCCCCTGCTGTCCCTGGGACTCCTAGGTCATCGGTCAGCACAGTGATCATGGTTTGTGTGTCCCATTGCTGCCATGGTATGGTATCTGTTCACCTCACATCTGCTGTCTCCACAGGATATCTGCATTTGTGTGCCCATTGGTGCAAATATGTGGTTCTGCATTCTGATGGTCACTTCTGTCATTGTGTCATTGATGAATGTTGACGGTGTCAGCCACCATGGGTGTTGTTTGTCTGCACATGGCCAAAGGAATGTCTCATTTGCACTGCAGTATTTGGCTCACCCAATTTATGTTGCAATGGGACACATACACTACTTTGCCACAGATGAGTTTTTGGTTCTGTGACCAGGAATGATCCATGCAGTTTGGCAGTTGCAGCTCTTTCTTTGTCAACACTTACCTTTTGGTCACTGTGATGATGGGGGTTTAGACCCCATTGCCACAATGGTCAAAATGTGCTTCAGCTATGGACCCCACACTTCCCTTTTGGTCACTGTGATGATGGGGGTTTAGACCCCATTGCCACAATGGTCAAAATGTGCTTCAGCTATGGACCCCACACTTACCTTTTGGTCACTGTGATGATGGGGGTTTAGACCCCATTGCCACAATGGTCAAAATGTGCTTCAGCTATGGACCCCACACTTCCCTTTTGGTCACTGTGATGATGGGGGTTTAGACCCCATTGCCACAATGGTCAAAATGTGCTTCAGCTATGGACCCCACACTTGCCTTTTGGTCACTGTGATGATGGGGGTTTAGACCCCATTGCCACAATGGTCAAAATGTGCTTCAGCTATGGACCCCACACTTGCCTTTTGGTCACTGTGATGATGGGAGTTTAGACCCCATTGCCACAATGGTCAAAATGTGCTTCAGCTATGGACCCCACACTTGCCTTTTGGTCACTGTGATGATGGGGGTTTAGACCCCATTGCCACAATGGTCAAAATGTGCTGCAGCTATGGACCCCACACTTACCTTTTGGTCACTGTGATGATGGGGGTTTAGGCCCCATTGCCACAATGGTCATGGGCTGCCTGCATTGTGGGTGCCACACACATATATGTGTGGCACATGTGCTAGGGGGTCACATTGTATGTTCAAAGTCATGTTCGGTGTTGTAGGCATTTGACACAGCCTACACACGCTTGTCATGGTGGTGGGGGGATGTCTTTATCTTGCATTCCCTAGGTTGTGGTGTGCTGGTTGTGTCATGCATTGTCCATCCTATGAGTGTGGGTGGTAGTAGTGGTAGGCATCCAGCCCCCCCTGGGTGAGGGTGGTAGTCATGGTAGGCATCCTGCCCCCTGGGTGAGGGTGGTAGTGGTGGTAGGCATCCAGCCCCCTGGGTGAGGGTGGTAGTAGTGTTAGGCATCCAGCCCCCTGGCTAAGGGTGGTAGTAGTGGTAGGCATCCAGCCCCCCTGGCTAAGGGTGGTAGTAGTGGTAGGCATCCAGCCCCCTGGGTGAGGGTGGTAGTAGTGGTAGGCATCCTGCGCCCCCTGGGTGAGGGTGGTAGTGGTGGTAGGCATCCAGCCCCCTAGGTGAGGGTGGTAGTAGTGGTAGGCATCCAGCCCCCCTGGCTAAGGGTGGTAGTAGTGGTAGGCATCCAGCCCCCCTGGGTGAGGGTGGTAGTAGTGGTAGGCATCCAGCCCCCCTGGGTGAGGGTGGTAGTAGTGGTAGGCATCCTGCCCCCTGGGTGAGGGTGGTAGTGGTGGTAGGCATCCTGCCCCCCTGGGTGAGGGTGCTAGTAGTGGTAGGCATCCAGCCCCCTGGCTAAGGGTGGTAGTAGTGGTAGGCATCCAGCCCCCTGGCTAAGGGTGGTAGTAGTGGTAGGCATCCTGCCCCCCTGGGTGAGGGTGGTAGTGGTGGTAGGCATCCAGCCCCCCTGGGTGAGGGTGGTAGTGGTGGTAGGCATCCAGCCCCCTGGGTGAGGGTGCTAGTAGTGGTAGGCATCCAGCCCCCCTGGCTAAGGGTGGTAGTAGTGGTAGGCATCCAGCCCCCCTGGCTGAGGGTGGTAGTAGTGGTAGGCATCCAGCCCCCCTGGGTGAGGGTGGTAGTAGTGGTAGGCATCCAGCCCCCCTGGGTGAGGGTGGTAGTAGTGGTAGGCATCCTGCCCCCCTGGGTGAGGGTGGTAGTGGTGGTAGGCATCCAGCCCCCCTGGGTGAGGGTGCTAGTAGTGGTAGGCATCCAGCCCCCTGGCTAAGGGTGGTAGTAGTGGTAGGCATCCAGCCCCCTGGCTAAGGGTGGTAGTAGTGGTAGGCATCCTGCCCCCTGGGTGAGGGTGGTAGTGGTGGTAGGCATCCTGCCCCCCTGGGTGAGGGTGGTAGTGGTGGTAGGCATCCAGCCCCCCTGGGTGAGGGTGCTAGTAGTGGTAGGCATCCAGCCCCCCTGGCTAAGGGTGGTAGTAGTGGTAGGCATCCAGCCCCCCTGGCTAAGGGTGGTAGTAGTGGTAGGCATCCAGCCCCCCTGGCTAAGGGTGGTAGTAGTGGTAGGCATCCTGCCCCCCCTGGGTGAGGGTGGTAGTGGTGGTAGGCATCCAGCCCCCCCTGGGTGAGGGTGCTAGTAGTGGTAGGCATCCAGCCACCCCTGGCTAAGGGTGGTAGTAGTGGTAGGCATCCAGCCCCCCCTGGCTAAGGGTGGTAGTAGTGGTAGGCATCCTGCCCCCCTGGGTGAGGGTGGTAGTGGTGGTAGGCATCCAGCCCCCTGGGTGAGGGTGGTAGTAGTGGTAGGCATCCAGCCCCCTGGCTAAGGGTGGTAGTAGTGGTAGGCATCCTGCCCCCCTGGGTGAGGGTGGTAGTGGTGGTAGGCATCCAGCCCCCTGGGTGAGGGTGGTAGTAGTGGTAGGCATCCAGCCCCCTGGCTAAGGGTGGTAGTAGTGGTAGGCATCCAGCCCCCCCTGGGTGAGGGTGGTAGTAGTGGTAGGCATCCTGCCCCCCTGGGTGAGGGTGGTAGTGGTGGTAGGCATCCAGCCCCCCCTGGGTGAGGGTGCTAGTAGTGGTAGGCATCCAGCCCCCCCTGGCTAAGGGTGGTAGTAGTGGTAGGCATCCAGCCCCCCCTGGGTAGGGGTGGTGGTGCGCATTCAGGCCCCTGTGTGCCTATGTGGCATTGGTGATGGGCATCCCGCCCCTATGGTGCTGCTGTTGCTGGTGTAAGTATATTCAGCATCCCCGTGTGTGTGTGTGATGTGTCGTGTACGTGTTGTATGTGTTTTGTGGTTGGTGTCTGGCTTACCTTCTGCGCCGTACGTGTCCGTGCCTGTTCCGGTAGTAAATGTAGAATATTGGTATGATCGGGACGAAGGGATTCATGGTTGGTTCGTGTCGTTCGTCCTTCTCGTTGCTTGGCGTCGTCCTCGTCGCTTCGCCTCGTCCTCGTCGCGTCATCCTCGTCGGTGCCGTGTTCGTCTCGGAGCCGTGGAGCGTGTTGTGGCGCGAATCGGAGCTTATGTGCGCCTCTCCCGGATGCTTTGACGTGCCGTGCGTAGCGACGGGTTCGGAGCGTACGGAAAGCGCATCGTACTTGTCCGGCCGGACGGGGCTGCATTTTTCCTTCCGTGCGACTCGATTCGGCGTTTCCGGATTCGCCTCGGTCGGAGAACAGGACCTGGTTTGGGTGAGTACGGCTCGGCCGGATTTTTTGCTGTTGTGCGCATCGTACTTGCTCGTTCGGTGTACTGTACGGATCGGTCGGGAAACAGGCTTTCGCATGGCTTTTTTCCCGACCGAATGGTATTGGGTGCGCCTCCGACCGAGATCGGAATCGGCCCCATTGTTGTTACTGCACCAGATTCTAAAACGTTTTGCTGGACAGTTGTTGCATCATTTTCCACTCATAAGCGAGAGGTTTGTGTTTACTTGGAGCGAGAACAGTAAGCTTAACTGTTAATGTGCGCTTTCTAACGGGGTCACGTGAAGGGCATGTTTGTTTACTTGATGGCTTCATCAGCAAAGGAAGGATGAATCTCTTGGAAATGTGCCCTGCGGCAATGTGATCAAATCATGTGTAGTGCCAGAGCGTTTCCATATGTGATCAACTATACTCAGTTTATGAGCCATCCTTGTTTTATCGTAAAAATGTAAGGGTTGTGAAATGAAAACACAAAAAGGCACAAGCGCCAGTGGCTATGGAATATTAACTGCACTACAAAGCATGGCTTTTAATCTAGATTTGCTTGTGTTCGACTTTTTAATTTAAGCACTGACCGAGCTAATATTGGAACATTAAGTTTATTTCAAACTTGAATCTCACCTGCCAACAGTTCATTAAGTATCTGTCATTTTCATATGATTAAGTAGAGAAGTACGCTAAGCCATGAAGGGTGTTATTCCTAACTGGGTCAATTTCTTGTTAGGACTGTGTACAGGTCTTTTGGAAATTTCTTGCACCGTGCTGTGCAAATGTTCGGTTGTTTCAAGAACGGATAGCTATGGTTCTCTATCTTGGATGAAAGTACTATAGCTAATTTGAGACTTAAAAATTTTAGATTTCTTCAGAATCAGAGGGAAGACTTAGACATAATTTTGATTTTGGTTCGAAGCACTTATTGGCCAATAGAGGAACAAATGACCGGAAGCAGGGTCGGACTGGCCTATGGGGCAATCAGGCAGAGCCTGATGGGCTGGTCTGACAGGTCTGTGTGGCCCGTGTTTTTGGGCTGTTTGTAGGCCTGTTTTGTGGTGTGCCGGACCGATTTTACTGTTGATGTCTCTAATATTAAAAACAAAAATTGCCTGTAACAAGCTCAAATCCATGTGGTCTTCCAAATCTTGCAAAACATTTACACAGCATGTCTTTACAAGTTCAAAAGTGCCCCAATTTACAGACATTGGCCAGATTTTAAGCTTTCTAGTTCCCTACCAGGGGCCACTTTTCCGTCCCACTCCAACCAAGATCGGAAGTGAGACACACATACCCTTATGCACAATTCCAAGAGGTATACACAAGGGCTGTCCAGCTCTGTGTATACAGGCTTCCATGTGCAAGTCACTTATTTACAGTGAGAATTTTCCCATTGTGGGTTGGCTACTGAAGAACGTAGGTTTGAGCGTAGCGTATGGCAACAGGGACATACACCGAGACTGCAGCAAGGTACAACCTGGGGTGTAGCACAGGCCCCTGCAGCTCCGGGGGCTTACTCATCTGGGGCCCCCATTTAGCCCAAGGCCAAGGAATATCTGTGAGGTATGAGAAATTCAGGGGCCCCTATTCACATTCTGAAGGGGGGGGCGCCATCATTTTGCGTTACGCCACTGGGTTCAACCTTCTTTATTTGTGTCTTGGGGTTACAGCAAGCCCAAGAATCTACTCCCCATGATTCCGTCATCCTCCTCTTTTCCTTTTTGCTTCCCCCTTGCCCTCACTTTCTATTCTTTCACCTCTGCAGGAAGTGGTCTCCAGTGTACTTCGTAGTGGCCAGGATGCCTGGTGACTACAGGGTCTTAAAAACCTGCGTCCAACAAGAAGACATCCCCCCCTTTTTACAAAAAGAAAGAAAAAAAGTAACGATTGAAAAGGTGAATACGAGAGGGAGCGATGAAAAGGGAGAGATGAAAATCAAAAGAAGAAAACCAAAAGAGGAAGAAGAGGAAGAAGGCAAATTATCACAGATAAAGATTTTGAAGTTTGCTAAATCTTAAATCTGTTCAGTTAGTAACCTATGCCTTTTGATAGAACGGCCGGGTACTGACCAACCCTACCGTCACTCAGTGAGTCGAATTTCACGGAGCTGTTCACCCCACTAGGTCGACTGCCACAAGCACTAATCGACAAAGCATAGCATCAACTGTCTTCAAGACCTTCCTCAGTGAGGGCATTTTTCCCCTCTATTGATGTGCAGAATTTCTTGAAGTGAGAAGTGTTTCGGATTATTGAGTGTGAACCATCGCTCTGGTTATGGAGGTGCATTTAACATGTGTGACTGTCAGTGCTGTTGTTAGGAATGGTGTGTCAGATTTTCGATTCTACTGTTGCTTCACTGGCACCAGATCCCCAGGTACTCAGTTGGAGGACCCCACTTAACGCTTCAGGTCAGCATCTTCATCTTTGCTTTGGATCTCGATCTCTATCCAAAATGCTGCTGTGGCCTTTGGTTGATTGATCTTCATTTTGATGCAGTCTTGTTCGGCATTTCCTTCCAAACATGAGTTCTGAGGTCATGTGGAACTGTGCAGTGTCCTGCAGTAATTTCTAAGGACTTGACAGAGCGCCTGCCCATCAAGATCTGGATCAACTTGGCTCTGTGCATGGCCATTTTGATTGTTCCCATGAATCCTTCTGCAGTGTCATTGGTTGTGACTAGAGAGGTGTGGTTTATTCCCACATACACCATGAACTTGTGAAACTCTACTCAGAAAATGGTGGTCCATTGTCAGTCCTGAGTGTGGTTTGGATGCTCCATGCTGCAAACATGTTTGTTAAGCAAAGGCAACAAAACATCTACTGAAGTGGACGCCAACTGGAGACTAAGAGAACAAGAAATCCACGTGCAAAGAGATGCTTGCCACTGAGTCCCTGGTGAGGACCACTGTACAGCGTGTGGCTGCTGGTGCTACATCTATGGTCAGAAGCTACCACTGCACCCTACAAGCCTTCAGCCTAGCTGTTGGAGCCACCCCCATGGTCAGGAGTCACCACCTTGACCTGCAATCCTTGTCAAGTTGCTATACCGTACCACAGGGGCCGCCTACCAATGACACATTGCTTGCTGGCGCCCACATTCCAGTGACCCGACTGAGCGAAATCTGCAGAAGGCATTTACCACTGGGCTACGAGCTTGGGGAAGGAAATCTAATGAGTGCTGACCATTCCACAACATTAGACTGGAGTGAGGAATGCTGAGCCCGCCTTGTGAGGGCACAGGCAAGTGATGCTAAGAAGTGTTAAAGAAACTGCACAGCAAGGTCTCCACCGCGTGCTCTTGCGAGAATACACCACCATCATTGGGTCAGGCAAAGCAGGGTCAGGCCGATACTGAAATTTGTACAAATCTACTGAAAGATTATACACAAAGACAAGAGCAACCAACTATACTTTCAAAGACATTGCATAATGACTACACGAAGGCAATAGCCACTGAGGACAAAGTCAAACAGGTCATCAACTAATGAGCAGCATAACATCGCAGACAAGTCTATTGCCAATATTTCATACACCATCCATCTTTGTTTCAAGTTGTCGAAAACACACATGGAGCCTGAAGAAAGTTACAACCTTCTTTATTGGTGTCTTGGGGTTGCAGCATGCCGAGGAGCCGACTCAGAAGGCATCTGTCATCTTGCGCTTCTCTTTTTATCTTCCACTTCCCCCCTTGTTCTGTCTTCCAATCTTTGCAGGAAGGGGTGTCCGGTGTTCTTCGAAGTGGCCCAGGGTGTCTGGTGACTGCAGGGTCCTAAAAGCCCTGCTTCTTAGTTCTTACAAGACATCACCACTAAGCCATATGTGGTGTCTTGCACTTAAGAAGAAAAGATCGTACACCAAATCGCAGGTAGGTTCAGTTTATTCACCTCAGCCATCCGAAGCACCAACTGTAACTCACCACTTCCGAACCTTAACATAGAACCATTCTACATAGAATCCACAGTGAGATTCTTAACAGAACTAAACATGACATCACACATCTTCCCTCTTTACAACAAAAAAAAAAAACCTTAATCTAACTTACATAAAGAAGAGTAAATGACGGAGAACCTGCAATGAAAATAAGAAAGAAACCTATAAGAGAAAACAAACAGAACACATGAAGCAGATTAACAAACATAATCCTTCATGTACAAAGGTAATTTTCGGACACTCTGACTCCTCTCTCTGACATTTTTTTGCAAAGAATCTGAACGAGTAAGAGAGGAATCAGCATTAGATGTCGAGAAAAATGAGTGTAAAAAAGCACTAGTACCAACAGTAGGATTAAAATTAGAATTAACCACCACAACTCAACTTTTATTCCATATTCTGCCATCATCAGTCTTCACAGCATTTTTGAATACATTGACAACATTCCTAACTCTGGTGTATTTTGACCAAGGACGGCAACCAACAGGTGCCTTGATCTTCACATGATCACCCACATTCACATCATTAGTTTGAACACATTTCTTGTCATCAAAATACAATTTCCTATTCAACTGCATATCAAGCTCCCTTCGTCTCCAATCGCCTATCTGATTATTCTTTAACCCCTTGTTCAAATTCATCCACCTGGACACATCTTAGAGTTAGAGGCTCTACCCTTGAACAACTCGAAGGGAGATCTTCCTGTGGTCATGTGGGGAGACATGCAATAAGCTATGATCCTGTCTTGCAGGACAGTTTTCCAGTTCAAATTATTCGCCCTGGCCAATTGTATGCTCTCCTTGAGAGTCTTGTTTACCCTCTCCACAGCCCCATTGGTTTCTGGATGGTAAACTGAACTTCTTTTATGGTTAATGCCACAATCTTTGAGATAGGACTGAAATTCAGAAGAACAAAACTGTGTCCCATTATCAGAAAGAATGCAATTGGGAAAGCTTTCTCTCTTGAATATTTCCTCCAAGAACTTTCTGACACTTGCTGAAGATATATCCCTGACAGAAGTCACTTCAATCCATCTGGAATACAGATCTACGACGACTATTAAGTAAGGAGTATCACTGACACCATGCAAAGGTCCAATAATATCAATGGCTATTTCATCCCAGGGATGTTCAGGTAACTTCCTACAGACCATTGGCATCTGTTTAGTTTTCAATATTTTATCACTGGTACAACACTCCAGGCAATCACGAACCATCCTCTCAACCTCTTTATCCATCCCTGGCCACCAGAATTGCATTCTCAAATACTCCTTCGTTTTCACAATACCAAGATGTCCAACATGCGCAAGACTGAGAAGCTTATTCCGCAGGCCCAAATGAGGGACAAGCTTGGTACCCCTAACAAGCACACCATCAACCACAGACAATTCTTCACAAACTAAAGACCATGGTTTCTCCAGATGCCTGTTCTTACCCAACAGAAGCAACTCAATAACCTTTTTAACTTCATGATCATTTCCAATTTCATTTTTCCACTCTGATTCATCTACCGCTCCCAATGTGATTTCACAAACATTTATCATATCATCCATCAGACTCGCCTCATCCATATCAATTGCCTTTACATCAACCAACCGAGAAAGACAATTGGCAGACTTGTTTATAACACCTGGAATATAATCCACATCAAACTCAAACTCTTGAAGTGAAATTATCCACTTCTTAATTCTAGAAGAAATAGAATCTAACCCTTTCTTTGAAAACACTTCCTTCAACGGTTTGTGATCTGACAGAACTTCCACCTTAGTACCCCAAATCAAATTTCTGAACTTCCTCAATGCCCAAAAAATAGCCAAAACTTCTTTTTCGATAACCGAATAATTAAGCTCAGAGCCTCTCAAACATCTTGACGCGCAAGCAATCAAATGTTCAACACCACCATTCTTTTGAAGTAACACTGCTCCCAATCCCTTGGCACTTGCATCTGTCAAGATGAGAGTCCTCTCTCCAGGCACAAAAGCTTTTAATGAGGGTGCCTTCATCAAATCCTCCTTAATGGAGACAAACTCCCTGGCACATTCAGAACTCCAATTGAAAATCACACTCTTACACGTCAACCTTCTAAGATTTTCCGTCTTATCAGCATACCCTGGAATAAACTTACCGTAAAATTCTACCATTCCTAAAAAAGATAGCAAATCCTCCTTGTTAGAGGGCGCACTAATGTTCACAATAGAGTTAACCAGTTCTTTCTTCGGGAAAACACCCTGCCCAGAAATGCAATGACCCAAAAAGTTAACCTCTTCCACAGCAAACTTGCATTTCTCGTTTTTTAGCATCAAACCAGCCTTTCTCAAGCGTTCAAAAACTGCACAAACCCTTGAGAAATGCTCTGCCCTGGTACTACCATAAAGCAACAAATCATCCTGATAGCACTTCACACCTGAAAGACCCTTGAGTACATTCGACATGATCCGTTGAAAAACTGATGCCGCCGAAACAAGACCGAATGGCATCCTCTGAAATTTAAAGGTTCCCATGGGCGTCACAAAGGCCGTCAAATCCTGAGAAGGGTCATCTAACTCAACCTGATGATAAGCTGAAGCTAGATCAAGGGTAGTGAAGTACCTTGCCCCAGCCAAAGTTCCAACCAACTCATCGATGTTTGGAAGTGGAAATCTATCCACCACTACTTCTTTATTGAGCGAGCGTAAGTCAATGCAGAGGCGTATGTCACCACTGGCCTTCTTAGCAACGACTATCGGAGCCAACCACTCAGTTGCTTCAACAGGCACAATGACTCCCATGTTGATCAAGCGTTCAATCTCTTGCTGCACACCAGCTTGCTCATTCAAAGGCACCCTCCTTACCTTTGCAACAACAGGGACAGCACCATCTCTCAATTTTATGTGATGTTTATATCCCTTCAGGCATCCTAATTTATCCTCAAAAACATCAGCAAAAGGTTCAGCTAGTACGGTAACAGAATCATCCACCACTTGAACTTGGACTTGAGGCACAGCATTGGGGTTGAGAGAAACTCCCAATAAACGTTGATGAGGCCACCCTAAAAGTGCGTCCCCTCTCTTTGCCACATATATTTTACCAGCAGTCATACGTCCACTCACATCAATACATGCTAAGAAATAACCAAGAATATTTATCGGTAAACCACCATAACCAACAGGAGAAACATCATTTTTAAAAAGCTTGACTTTGTTCCTAAAATGCTTATCAAAAATGTCCTTGCAAATCATAGAGAGATGGGAGCAAGAATCAAACTTCATCTCAAGTTCAACACCTTCAATAGTGACAACATGAGATGGATGATTTGTTTTTTTATCATCAACCTGATACATGATTTCTTTTACCTGTGGTTGTTCTTTGAATTGAGACTGTTCTTTTTTTTTTACCTTACTTTTACAGAATTTTGCAAAATGACCCTTCTTCCCACACGCATTGCAACTAAAATGTAGTGCTGGACAGAACGTGGCATTAGCTCTGTGACCTGTTCTCCCACATCTAAAACATATAGACTTGTTGTCTAATGAAGAGAAACCTTCAGCAACACGAGAAGATTTGTCTCTTTCACCTTCCACAGAAGTTTTGCTTTTAACTTGACATACCACTTCTTCAACATTACTGCTCAAAGCATTAGACTTGTTTTTCACTGAACTTAACTCGTCAACACATTTCATCATGTGTTCCACTCTTTTTGCAATTGCCAAAACCTCGTCCAAGGGAGGCTCATCTTTCAACCACAACTCCTCTCTAATCTTATCATGAGCACATTTTAAAACAAACTGATCCCTAATTCTTTCCTCTACCGCACCTCCGAACTTACAGGAGGCAGCAAGCTTTCTTAACCCTGTGACAAAATCTTCTACAGACTCATCCTTCTTCTGTTCCCGTAATCCAAAATGATATCTTTCCATAATAGTACTTAAACGAGGGAGATAGTGTCGATCCAATTGAAGTATGCAAATCTCGTACTCATTCAATGTTCTCTGATCAGCAGCGCTAAGCTCTGGCAAATGCTCCAGAACTTCCTGACCTTCCCCTCCAAGACAGTGAAGAAGTAGAGAATGTTTTCGCTCAGCACTTAAATTTGTCCCACAAACCCTCGCATAGTTCACATATATCTTCTTCCACTTTTGCCACTTAATAGTTGGTTCTCCTGGACTTGTCAAGAAAAAGGGGGGTTGTGTAACATTCTGCATATTCACCTATTTGTGTTAAAATTACAATCAGATAAACAAGATGTCACTAAACACTAAGAAATCTAGAAAGAAAACCAATGTGAATACAAAATAAATCTATACTAATACTTTGTAGAGAATACCTGTAACAAATGAACAGTGAGAGATGACATAGCCCAACAATGAAATATCTCCCAACTTTATATTACACTACCCACATAAATCTATGGATGTGTCATTTACTGCTGTTCTGCACTTATGACCAGCACACTTGAATTTATACTGAGAGTAAAAGGTGTTCCAATCACCGCTGAAATGTATGACCATAAAGTTGGCACACTCACTGTCTGTGCATCATACTTCTGTAAAACTCCAAACTCCACTCTCCTCTCGATATGTCACACGCTGGATCTCGCCAAATTTTGCATAAATAACTTGAAATCCAAGGAAAAACGGACTCCTCACAATAACATATTCGGACAATGATTCTCCCAATCCAAGATGTCACTCATGCGTGACAACGCATTACGAGACTTTACTTCTTTTCCATTAAGCTTCCCAACACTTTAAAATGGCCGAAAATACGTGACAGCGCACGTTTACGCTACGTTAGTATTTCGTCATTCGAAACGCGTGTGCGTTCCAGCACACATTGCGCAGTGAATTCCAGGCCTCAACGAATACGCCAATGAAACGCAAATGCGTTCCACCGCACACCCTTTCCGCTCACCTCCTCATAAATCATCCATATGTGAGTCGCCGAACACAAACCGCCGCTGGAGAAGTGAAGGTTTCACCTTCCCTACGCTTCACCGATCTGCCGATGGAGGAGGGAGACGATGCGCCTCGAACTTTAAAATAACTGCAACAATCAGCTTGAAGTACAGCTTTGCTACGATCCCGCTGGATGTTGAGGTGACCACGCTTGTCGCCAAAAGAATGTGGTGTCTTGCACTTAAGAAGAAAAGATCGTACACCAAATCGCAGGTAGGTTCAGTTTATTCACCTCAGCCATCCGAAGCACCAACTGTAACTCACCACTTCCGAACCTTAACATAGAACCATTCTACATAGAATCCACAGTGAGATTCTTAACAGAACTAAACATGACATCACACCATAGTTACCAAAAAGCAGCTGTGACTATGCTCGCCTCCTTATCAATTAGTCCTCCTGCTCTAGATAATTGATGAGACCATGCTATGGGCAACATATTTCAACCCATGATACATGAAGTGTCATCTCCAGGCTCCTACTGTTTATGTATATGGATGGGACCAGCAGCCCATGTAACTGGCACTGCACACAGGGTGAGAAACTTGCATCAGCCATTCTAACCAGGGATTACTAATATGAGCCGGACAAATACCAGAACAAATTCCAAGCATATATGTGCAGAATTTCACTTAGAATAGTGCAAGTGAAGGTTGAGTTTTGGGTATTGACTTAAAGGGGGGCTTGATATATGCGAAAGTCTCACTAAGTGATATCTACAAATGTTTACAAATTGAAAGAGAAAATGAAACTAAAATGCTCCTCAATGATGAAAAGATACACCCCTCAATGTTCCTTTCCAGTTACACCAATTGAAGTCAAAACGGCAAGGCATACAAAAAAAGTCTCCGTAAGTGAGGCAATAAAGCACACTCAAGAACAGGTTGGTCCATGATGATGACACCAGACATATAGTAGCACAACTCATTCAATAGCAAAAAATGTAACACATAGAAGGGTAGCAAGAAGAGAAAATGTCTTGGAAGAGACAGAGGTGCATTCACTGAAGCTACAACAAACATACAGAAACCGCACTAATGTAAATCACATACATGAAAGGGCCTACAAGTACCCTGTAATAAATATGTCAAAAAGTATCATAGAACACATCAAGGTATGACAACGGTCAAATGCTAAGACAACAGGGGCTAGCAATGCATCCTGCAACCTAAAATGGTTATCACAAACCCATAGCACTGAGTAAATAAGCATAATGGTTCAATATGGGCCCATGTAAACCATCACTAGTATTTGGTAGACAACTACCAATGTTTCAGTTAATAAATATACAAAGTGGAGCCCGAAAGCCCTTTATACGCAGCTAACTGTACTTGAATCTTATTAATATACATTTCTTATGTATCTCTAGTTAACAATGTGCTCAAAAGTGACCACACAGTGAAAAAGTGAAGAACAGTGACAAAGTGTGTATACACATGCAGACATACACAATACCATGGAGCAACAACAAAGCATGCACCACGACTTGGAATGCACAGTCGCGTATTTGGTATGTTAGCCATCTCTAGTCTGATTTATGTGTGGACAGTGTTTTGATCTTATGTTAACATTTAGAAGGTTAGCCTCAGAGGGCATCACTGTTGCGAGAAAAATGGGGTGACATGATAACCGAATAAAATGGGAGTGGGCAATGGTGTGCATTATGCAACTCCGAGAAATATGTGCACAGTCAGGGCTTTAAGTGGGTCGGGTCTCACCGGTGCCGAGCACCGGCAGTTTTTTGAAGGGGGCCTCGAAACGGGTCTCTATCTGGCTCTGTTTTGTGCCCTGGCACAGGCGGTCCGTTTCTTTCCGGACTGCATTGACAGCAGGCTCATCGATGTGCGCGTGCTCACGCTGCTCATTTCTCACTAGTGGAGAAGTTACAGCATGATGTCATGCCAGGAAAGTGTTGTAGGGGGAAGGGAAATCCTTTAAAGAGAGTCATTTTCTCTCTGGATTTCCCTTCTCTTTTTGAAACTCAGGAGCAGCAACATTGCTTGGTGTCACTAGGGCTTTAAGTGGCAGCTTTTTCAATATTATATACAAGCCATAGTTGCTGCTTACTTATCTTATGCAGCTAACAACCATTGACAAAGCCAATAGTCCTGACTTGTTGTAGGTATGATGTTACTTGTTGTATCATATATCTGGATACAATGACATAAACAGCAAAATACAAGTCGGGCGGCACACTATGCTAAGCACAGATTTTTAGCTTACGTGTTTAAGCCACGCCCTTAATCACATTGGCCACGCCCCTTTGAGAGACCCCCCAGTTATTTCATCCCACTTAAAGCCCTGAGCACAGTGCATGTGAGAGGGCGTCGGGATCAGTCAAGAATCCCAGGCCGTGCCAACCGCCACTGTTCAACGGCGGGACTTCCTGGCTCTTATAATGAGTGAATAAGTGAACTTTGGGATGCGGGTCTCAACTACACCATGCAACACGGATGCAAAATGCATCTGCCGCCTAGAAACAGGTAAACACCTCTGAAGTTCAGGTACAGAGTGTCTGAAACGAGGAAGAAAAGGGAGAACAGATGGTCTAAGCAGAACCACAGACCATGGGTATTCTGTGATAGGTGGCCAATCACAGACTTAAAGCGTGTCTTGTAAATGGACACATTTCACTCAACAGCCAACTAGCAAACTATTTTTTGGGTAAACATAACTGAACTGATTTGGTTTCACCTTGTGAACCTTTAGGTTTCTGACAGAGGAACTTGCAAAGATGGTTACTTCTGCTCCTATACAATCTTCCCAAGTAAGCTCAATGTATGGTTTATTTATTTGAGTAGTTTTATATAGCGCCAACATGACCCGAAGGTGTCAGAGGGCTTTACAGAGTGAGCACAACCGAGTAACATGAGGACCATGCAGAGTAAATAAAAATACATAGTAACGGTAAAAAAGAGTAAACTATTTACAGTGGGATATGTCAACAAAATAGCAGTATTTTCTCGGGTTACATAATTGTAAATAAAAATACAAAGTAACAGAATATAAAGAATGTAAACAAAACATTATGCAGTAAAATTTATGAACTCAAGTTCTGAGGTAGAAGGGTTGGTGTTACAGGGGGGGGAGAGTAGAGGCAAAGTTTTCCCAGAGGTAGTGATGCACAGGTTATGTGGGGGCTGTGGGGTGGGGGTACCAGTGGTCTAATCCTAGTGAGAGAGGAATTTGTTGGATAGAAACATTTTTACTTCTTTCCGGAAGAGGGATGTGGATGGGTTGCATCTGATCTCCGTGGGAAGAGAGTTCCAAATGTTTGGGGCCATTCCAGAAAAGGAACAGTTGCAGGTTTTCTTTTTCTAGAATTGTTGTGGCTTGAGAAGTAGGGAAACCGTGCTTCTGGAAGATCTATTACCTCCCGATAGGGTCAATTTCTGGGACAGGTGGGGGGGGGGGTATTGTGGTGCAGTGCTTTGCGGGTCATGCAGGTGATTCTGAAATGCATCCTGGCCTCCAAGGGAAGCCAATTCAGTGCACAAAGGTCACTTTTTTTATGAACCCGTGATGAGCCTAGCTTATATGATCACAAACAGGGACTTCTGTTAAATCAAGTGCAATCATGCAAAATATTTATCTCATTCAAGTTTCATTTGTACAAACCAGAACACCTGTGTGTATGTTGCTAATGCAATTAAACATCTAATAGTGTTTTAAGGAGTTAAATACAGGAATAAACAGTCCACATTAAAATATCATTACTATTTGTGCTGGACCTTGATGTGGCAGTAATCAGACTTTGTTGACCTTATGCTTGGTGACTCATCCACAGAGCCGCCGTTCTATGTGTCTCAAAGCCTACATGTGAAAAGTTGAGTTATAATTCTTTTATGTAGCGCACATAGTCCACAGGTGGCCTGGCACTTCGGAGTGAAGCACTGGAAACATGATAGAATGGATTGTTTGTGAGACAATAAAACCTTCAAGTTCCTTCTGGATAGAGGGAGTCTCTGGTCCCTCTCAGATCTCTAGAGAAGGAGATGCACAATTTAGCTGTAGGGGATACTAGAGATAGGCTCAGATTCGGTGCCAATTTGCGTGTGCCCTTGTACAATTCTATGCAACACAGCTAAGTAGCAAATCACGATGGGAAATTCAGGCGTGTTTTAGCCCAGAAAATTCATGTATGCACAGTGTCATAATTGCTTTGCACCATGAAATGCCAAGCTCCCCACCATGTATGTAAATGGGGGGGGGGGGTATACCTGGGTGCAATAGCCCAAAGAAACAAGCATTGGCAAAGCCAATATGTCATGCTTTGTGCGATTTATTGGCTTTGGTAATGTTTTCTTTAGCTATGTTGCAAATGGCTGAAAGTAATGTAGAAAAGCTGTATGACACAGCCAGCATTGTCCAGGTTATAGCGTTTTTTTATTTTCAGTTATGCTGCACTAAAGCTAGCGCTGCACATAATATGGCCCAAAAATATTTGTCAAGATGTTAGTGTGTCCAGATTCAGAAGCCTTTTAGGACCACACAAAAACTGTGAAAATGTGCTAAATAGATGCGCTGAATGTAACATAAGTTGTAGGTAGACACAAAAGTTCAATAGTTTACAGCTTTTATTACAGTGGTGCTTTAGTCTATGTGTTACTTTGGGTGCAATCGTTACAAAATAACCTGCTGCACTATTCAAGTTATTGCCCTAGTGCCTGCAAGGTAAGTAAACTTGTGACTGCTTGTTTATTGGTAAAATTTTGCAATAATCGGTTCTCAGTGGGTATCCTAGAGCCTTTGGCGCCTATGCCAATGCAGCTGCTGCACCATTAAAATCATGACCCTAGTGCCTGCTGGGTAACTGCACTTGTGACTGCTTGTTTACTAGTAAAATATCACAAGAATCGGTGCTCAGTGGGTTTCCTAGAGCTTTTGCCACCTGTGCCACTGCAGCTGCTGCACCATTCGTATCATGCCCCTTGTGACTGCAAGGTAACTGCACTTGTGACTGCTTGTCTAGTAGTAAAATATTGAAATAATCAGTGTTCAGTGGGTTTTCTAAACCTTTTGGGCCCTGTGCCACTGCAGCTGCTGCACATTCAAATCATGACCTAAGTGCCTGCAAGGTAACTGCACTTGTGACTGCTTGTTTAGTAGGAAAATATAGCAATAATCGGTGCCCAGTGGGTTTCCTAGACCTTTTGGACCCTGTGTCACTGCACCATTCAAATTATGACCCTAGTATCTGCAAGGTAACTGCACTTGTGACTGCTTGTTTAGTAGTGAAATGTAGCAATAATTGGTGTTCAGTGGGTTTCCAAAAGCTTTTGGCCCCTGTTCCACTGCACCTTCTGCACCATTCAAATCATGCCCCTAGTGGCTGCAAGGTAGTTGCACTTGTGACTGCTTGTTTAGGAGTAAAAAGCAATAATCATTGTTCAGTGGGTTTCCTAGACCTTGTGGCCCCTGTGCCACTGCACCTGCTGCACCATTGAAATCATGAGCCTAATGCCTGCAAACAAAATGTGGAAATCGTTTATATCCAGTATATATGTGTTCTGAAAAAGGCACATTTGCAGACGGGATACAAAATTATTGTGTAGCTAAACATAAACACAAAAGGAGTTGACAGAGATGTCATAAATAAAGTGTATGCTTTACACATCAAATGAAATCCAAGCATTGTTAAATTGTGTTATAGTGTGGCTGGCTCTTTCCTGTGAAAAGATCTTATCCTGTGCTTGACAGTGAATGGGCCATTAACAGTGCAAATTGCCCAAGATCACCATAGGTTAGGCTGACGCTGAGGTTGGAGGGAAGTTTCACAAATTAAATGGACTCACCAATGAAGAGGAATTTTGAAAAAAAGTGCACATTTTTTGTGCAGCTGAAGAACGACATAACTTTTGTCTAAAATAAAATAAATAAAAAAAAGGCACAAGCGGGCTCCATAGAGAAAGTACGCTGCATTCCTCTTTCCTATAAACGCTCCCACTTTGAAGTCAGCTGAAAGCAAAATAAACACCAGGCTCCTGCGAAAACGCAGATTGACATTTGACCTCAGTCTTTGAATGTCCAGCAAAATAGAGGAGATAAGAAGAAGACATAAAGGCCTGTTTATCACTGAAAACAGGTTCCTGGAAGAATACTGTAAACACGGCTTTAGCATGGGTAGGTGCGAACTCTAGCTGCATAGCCTAAAGCAAATAAAGCCACCAAATTGAAAGGCAGAAAACGTGATCCCAAACTACAAAGCCAATACCAAGCCATGGATGGAATGCTTTCCCAGGTCAACCTTCTTAAAGGCCTCAAGATGTCTTTCGCACAGCCAGACAGCTGCGCTGTCCGGTAGGTGGCGACCTAAAAACTGGGATTTGATGCAAAGCCAGGGCATAGAAATCTAGCATTACTGGCTTTGAATCAAATGCTAATGCCAAATGAAACCAAGCTGAAAGAAGAAAAATGTAGACTATTGCTTTATATTACCCACATATTGTGTAACTTATATTTATGTGGTTGCCCCCTTGTCGGTTGCATTGAATGTGCTTTGAGTACAAATCTCATGCTAGACACAGCTAACTTAGCCTTTGTAGGTTAGCACGACTTAGCTTTGTGCTCAACATTTGTGCATGAACACTGGTAATAGCATTGTACATTACTCTTTCTAGCTAAAGCGCTACACAATTGTCTACCCTTTGTGAAAAGTAGAACTATGGATTTTATGCAGCGCCGTGCAGGGAAAAGATTGGGAAATCTAGACCAGAGTCTCGAATTCTCCCTCTGTGGGACCTTGGAAATTTCAGAAAAAGTTCTGACATAGCTATGGTTGTAGAAGGGCAGATAGAGGTCAACGTGATGTTATAGGAGTAAGGGTCCTGTCTGATGAGCTGGGCTGTTGTCAATATAAATCGAATCAAAAATACTCCAGGTGAAAACTGACATCCAATATATTTAATCAGGGTTTTACTGTGCTTCAATACATGGTATTTCAAAGTTCTACCTGAGTCAGGGGATAATTACCCCATTGAACTACCCAGTTATTAGATCGAAGCCTCGAAGGGCCATAGCCTGCACTCAGGTGGCACACTTCATCATAGGACCCACTCCTCATTCATGTGGATCTGTTCCATCACAGGCAGGCTCACCACTTTGCTAGAGAGCTCTTCTCAGATGGACCTCTGGATTTAGAGTGTGAATAAGCTGACAACTGTAAACCCCAGATTGAAGACATTGGGCATCTATTTTCGGCTGGATTGGTTTTAGTTCAGTTTTTAGGTCTCGCCTACGCAGCGCGCATGCGCTGCATAGGAGGAGACCTTTAGAAATCGATTCAGCTTTTGAGGCAAAAATATGCACGCATTGCATTTCTTTGAATGGCAACGCGTGCACGTTTGGCGATTCCCTTGTGGGAGCGAGCCTTGAAACCATCTGTTTGTAATTAACAGATGGTTCCTGCTCGCTCCCGCAAGGGAAACAGGCGCAGGCCCCCTCCTCTCTCCCCTCCCCCTGCTGCCTCCTCCTCTTTCAGCGCGAGGCGCACGCGCTTGTTTTTGATGGCACCAGAACACAGTTGTCTACGCTAGCCTCAGTGTAGCACCGGGCTTGGTCTTGCAACTCTAACAAAGGCTTCTTTCTACCTTTAATGGTAATCGATTGTTGGCACCTACGTGAGCTGCACATTTGATCTGATCGTAACCCATTAGCAAATTTACAATATGGTGCAATGCTGTTGACACGTTGGGCTTTAACATTGGCAAAAATGTATGCTACTTGAAATCACTTTTTGAAAGTTAAGATCTCAAGAGGTGTGACCTCATCACACAACTGTTGTCTTCATTTAGCGAGAGAGTCAACAGTGCAGGAATGAAGAAGTTGCGAGCCCGCTTGAGTGCCCGGCTTGACATGTGGGAGTCTGTGGGACAGGGGTACTGCCACCATATGTCTTTCAAGAGCCACTAATAAAACGTTAGTTGTGGCAAGTACACAGACTGCTGCTGAGCTCTGACGTAAGTGCTTTATGGGCCCACAGCAAGGTGCTGATACGTGATAGTGGCAGTGTCGCTTCACCAGATGAAGATGAAGATGCAAAGGCCACTCTGCTTAATGTACCTGTTGTTTTTAGAGAGGTGTACCCGTTTAAAGAAAACTCTGCTCATACGGACTTGAACATTACTAATTTATACTGATTAGCTGACTTTGCTGCTACTTTTAGTGGTACTTGCAGCTTTATAGGTATTGGTGCTACCCAAATCGCATGTATATTACTCATTAATTTGTCCCGCCGTGGTTCAGATGTCCCAGTGTAAAATTTAACTGAACAAATTTCTTCCTGCCCCGCCATATGTATGATCGTTCTGTGGTTCATTTGTTTGGTTATTCAAGCTGTGTTTCATGCTATTAGTTATGTATGACAATATCTTTTGCACCACTACCATCATATACTTGTGTATAATGGATTCTGAATTTTTAAAACTCTGGAATGTACGTGGGTCGCCACTGTTTTTTGGTTAATGTAAAATAGATCATGTCAAATTCTCCTGCTGTGTGGATGAGTATACCCCGTGAGCCGAAATAGGCACCCTGGGTGGCCGAGATGTTTATGGTAGTAACCGCTCCATCTTATTTGCGCTTAGCTGGAGAAATAGGTAATTGGTTCTTTAGAATGGATCCACGTGCAGTTTTCCTGGTGGTGGCGCACTAGCGCTACACGCACACGCCCGGCCGAACTGGGAACTGCAGGCTTGACAGGCCTGGGCGTCAGGCACCAGGCAGCCTGTTTAGAATGGAAGCGATGAGTGGCAGCCTCCACGGAGGGCGGGGCAGAGGAGGCCGCTTCATATCACACCTGCACGCCTCGTCACCGTGGAAGCACCAACCAGTGCGACGCTGTCACTCAGCCACGGGGGCTGCCTGCAAAGAAAGCGCACCACCAGCGACTCGCACCGCCAGTCCTGTTCCCATGAGTTTCATTAAATTGAAGATGGTCTTTTTTTGTCTCTCCCTCTTTTTTTAGGTTTTGCCTAGGCAGCGCATGCGCTGTCTCGTCGAGAGATGCTGTATACAGTATAGCGGGGGAAGCTCCGCCCACTTTTTGTCCATACATTTGATTGGCTGCAATGCTAAATTCTGCATTTTGATTGGTTTGTGCGTTCTTAGTCCCGCCTCCTGACTGCCATGGCGTCATGTTTCCCCTTCCGAGGCTATCAGCCCCTTTACTTGTTAAACCGTTTTATTTCCCTGTCTCTCCCCTTACCCTCCCGCAGTCTGCAACTTATTGTACCACAACCACCCCCCCACCCCCTCCCGTTCGTGCCTTCACCCATGCCGGCACTTCCATTTAAAATGCAATAGGTCTCGGGTAAATCCGAGTCCTATTGCATTTTCAATGCTTGTTTGCGGTCTGATTGGTGGGTGAATTCGCACTCTTTGTGTCGCATGCGCGCGATGCATGACATCGTATGCATGCGCAACAAAACAGTGGCGTTCACTGTCACCCTTTACATACCCTCTAACACCCATGCAGTCTCTCAGACATGCACACAAGCCATGCTCATAAGGTTGGCAGTGGAATGAGCTTGTACATCCGTCTCGCATCCCAGAGGTCCTAAAAGTTAAGGGGGAGGGAGTGGGGAGCAGCCATGCTGTCCAGCGGACACTCATCGGGTTTCAACATTGCAAGAATGGAAATTTAGTGTCGTGTTTAACCTTTGCAGCGGATTACAGAGGCCCCGCTCCCGCCGGCACTGTCTTCGAGCTGCCACCACCGCGCGTGGAACACACACTCCCTGTCTGAGCGCTCACTCGCTCTTTCCCAAACCACTGACTCTCTGGCAGTTCACAACACTGTCCTCTCAGAGACATGATCCCCTCGGATCCTCCAAACCCTCACTTCCTATGGAGAGCACTCTTCTCCAAGGGCTCACTCCCCGCTCGGAGCACTCTCGGGCTAATAAGAGCACTCGCCACAAGCCTGCATCACTCCGGTCTCTCACTCAGAGCACTCTCTTCAGCAGTGTGACAGCGACAGCCCCGGAACACTCTCCCCCATGCTCACTGACTGCTCAATTCGCCCTCCCCGTCCGTTCTCACCTCGAACCCTCACTCATGGTCCAGATTACGCACTTTGTGGGCAGGGATGCGGTGCACGCGGGGGTGGGTGGCATTAGGTCTAATAGCGGCTTGAAAGGGCGTTGTGGGCGCGCTGTGGTTGTGTACTGGCCGGGTGCTCTGTTTGGCTGTGGGTATGATATTGGTATCCCGGTGATGTCGTGTCAGTATGGTGGTAAGGGGGTGCTGGCTGGGGCGTGATGGGCAGTCGAGAGGTGTTGAGGTGAGCCTTTGGTGTGGTAGGGTCAGACTATGACTTCACGGTGTCTGTCGGGACATTGGGGCTTGTCCGCGTGTGCTGGGAGGTGTGGTGGTATTAAGGTGGGTGGTATAGAGTGTGATTTATGGGCTCTGGAGTGTGAAGGTGTGATGCTGTGGAGCACAGCATATGGTGTTTAGGTGTCTAATGTGTGGTACGCAATACGGACGATGGGTGTGATATACCTGTAAATATGGCATGCCTATTCGGCAGATGCTGTGCTATGGGGGTGTGCGCTAAAGCGTTTGCAGAGGGTTATTAAACTGTGATAAGGCTGTGGTACAAAGATGTTGGGTGTGTGAGGGGATAAGGTGTGATATGTACATGCTGGGAGAAAGGGGTGTGCTGGGATATGTTTTGGCATGCGGCACGCGTGTATCTGTGAGTGTGGGTTCAGATGGGGTGTGTAGGGTGATGGGGGCTGTGATAAGCTCTACTGAAGGTGTGATATTAGGTGCTGGGTGTGTGTAGGGCGTGTCCAAAGGTCAGTCGTGATGATGCCGGGTGTGACATAGCCACGCTTCAGGGATGCTGGGTGTGGCCCTTTGTGGGTGTGCTAGAAGGCTGGGTAGGTGTGTAGGCAGCGAGCTGTGGGTCCAGAAGTGGTTTAGGGTGTGGCTGGTCTGGAGAATACGACCTGGGTGTGCACGGTGATTGTGCTAGAGGGGGTTGAGGGCGGTAGTGAGGTGTGGGTCTGATGGTAGAAGTTATGAGGTGGTATTAGGACGAGGTCAGGGGCAGACGTGAACTGGGTGCTGGGACGGGACACTGTCCTAGGCGCATTAAAAAGTCGGGAAAGAGTTAAAAGGCAGGAAATGGTGCCTCGGTGTTTAGTGCAGGGGCTAAAAATGTAACAAAAGCAATTCTGGAGTAATGCATCTGATACATCAATTTATATGAGGTATAATGCGTTTGGGTAACTACAATGCTAATGGATTTTATAGTTCTGCTGGTTTCTGAGTCCTAGTGTTTTGTTACAGCGTAATTGGTACGAATCTAATTGGTACGAATCTGCTTTATTGTGCGGTTTTCAGGACGAATGTTAATGGCCGGGGGTAAAATAAACACCTAACTGCACAATTACAGAAATAGCTGGCTTGGGGAAAGAGTGTCCTTTTGATAGAACTTGCATTCACGTTTGTGCCCCAGGGTGCTTGTTTACCAGGTGTATTGCTTTCTGATGAGGAACTCTAGCTAATCACTTTAGCATTCTCTAGATTCCAGTCCATAGAACTTCTCTTCCACGAGCACCCGTAAACAATAATATTTTTTTCAAATCATGTATTTTCAGCGATATAACCACCGAACGCCCTGATATTATATTAAAAACAGAGCTTTGGACTATACCATTTCCTGCTAAAAGGCAATATTTCTCTCCATGTGTTCCCATACCTGGCATGTCACACAGTTTGGTGCTTACTTTCCCTCCATGTTGAAAAACAGTAGATGTTTCACCACCCAGGCTAAGGTACTGCATAGCTAAATACATATAAGGTCCCAAAGGCGAGACCGTTTGCATTGCAAATGCTTGTTATTGTTTGAGAGAGTGTACTGCGGGTTTCGTCCCCTCCTCTCGCCCTTTGTTCTCTTTCAATATAAACAGATATTCAACAGATTTTCTTGCTGACTCGTTGACAGTGAAACCACACCAGAATAGGTGACCCATTGTGCCATTTTGAGATTCCAGTGATTGAGTGGATTACAATGCTTTCTATTTGCTGGAGATTAGAAAGAAAATATTCTGAATGTCCCTAGTTCAACCCTTTGCAGCAGTTTAGCTGGTAGGCAATTAGGGTAGAGGTGTTAATAACCTTGTGATTGTCATGGAGCAAAGAAGAAAGAAGAAAACCTAGTGATGGGGAAAAAAGGAAGCATCAGTATGGCTTTTTTACCACCTCTCTTTCAACCATCTGAAAAACGACTGAAATGTACAAGTTATGGTTAGGAGTGCAATTCATAACTCGTACACCAGCTGTGCAAACCATAACTCGCACACCAAATGCAATGCTCATGACCTCACCCTTAACGAAACAGATGCAATTACAAATGTTGTAAAATCCTTTAGAGACGAGATTACATATCACATCACCCTTATCACTGTGTCTGACACGACTATGAATGTAGTATAATTAGTTGTCTCAATTATGTGTTGGTTGTTAAATTACATTTCACTTTTAGGTGCTATTAGTACAAATAAATTACATAAATATTTTGAGGTCATAAGCATCGCATTTGGTGTGGGACTTACTGTTTGTATGGCTATTGTGCAGGCTATCGGTTATGCTCTTAACCATGACTTGCAAATGTCAGGGTTTCTTTGTATTGGGACGGAAAAGTCCCCCGCATGGTAATGGATGTGCACCACTACCCGAGTGCCCCAAATGTACTGATGTCTGAATCCCTAATGCAGATTTTTGTTGGCATAGGCATACATGGATTACACATTTGTGCAGTAACATAGACCTGTCCCACGGATTGTGGCCTTGTTGAATCAGGAGGGACGCTCAAAGCGCTACCCTCAAAGTGGTGAAAGGCTACTATCTTTACTAGGAGTTAAGCAGTACAAGTGTGGTGGTAGCACCATACGTGTAGTTATCAGTAGGTGTGAACAGGTCCTTTGTAACCTGTGTCACTGGAGTGAGGCCTACAAGCTCACTCATTTAAAGTTCTGCTGATATGTGCTTAACTCATCCTTGGCTTTCATTGGTTTGGTGTGTAGTGCTGCATGTACGCTATATGCATGTGCAGGGCATATGTGTGCCTGCAAGTGGTACAATACATGAAGGATGTAGTGCTGTGTAGTACGTGCATGTGATATGCATGTGCTGTGTGTAATTGTGCCTGTGAGTGGTACAATACATGAAGGATTTAGTGCTGTGCAGTGTGTGCATTTTATAAGCATGTGCTGGATGTATGTGTGCCTGAGTAGTAAAATACACAAAGGATGCAATGCTGTTCAGTATGCATGTGATTTATGCATATGCTGGGTGTATGTGTGCCTGTGAATGGTACAATACATGGAAACCTCTGGGTTCCATTTTGGGAGGCCCTGGGCTGCATGGTGAAACATGAGGAGAGGAGGTAGAGGAATCCCCCAGACACATTTGAGTATTGCTGTATTCCTGTAAGCTGGGTGGGACACACTGGAGAAGGGAGAGCCAGGCACCCCAGTACACTTCAATGGGTGCTCTTTGATTCAGAGAGAGGTCATGAGGGAGTGGCCTGGGTACATCTCGGGAAGAAGATGGGATCTAAAGAGTAGGGCTGAGGCCCTGGGCCAACATTTTGATACACATATCACTGTGTTTGACATCCAGGTGTGAACTCTAGTCACTTCCATGGCCTGCGCTGGGAGGCTACCAGCTTTGGGGTTACTCCTGCAGTGACAGACTGCTTTTAGGAGAAAGACAGGGCCGAGGAGTGGGCACTTCAAAAGGAAGCAGACCCCCAACATAAACATCAAAGACTCAGACTTTAAATCAGATATGGTGTCTGGAAATGGACGATAAGAAACAGATCTTGGGATCCAGAAAATTGTCAATTGTCAAGCTACCAGTTAGGCTGTGTGAGATGAACCTCTGCAAAACGTCTGTCTGTGACCAGGACTGGGGACCAAGGCATGTTAGTCTCTCAGCTGAAGGGACATCAACCAGGGAATCCAAGACCATCTGCCCTGGAGCCTGGAGCACCAGAGCCTGCCTGCTTTACAAGACCAGTGTGCCCTATGAGGAAGAGGAGAGCACTGGAGGAAGCGAGGTCCAGTGGGGAATCCTGTTGAGTAGACTCCCTTACTGAGGTGTGAGGAGATGTGTGCTACACCTATCAGGTAATTTCCGATGTGCAGTGAAATGTTTGTGACCCTCGTTGCCAGAGAGGCCCACTGTGAAGTGAATTGTGATTGTCGCTGTGCCTATCGCTTCATTGTCCGTTTGCAGTGAGGAACCGGTGACCCCCGTATACCAGGATGCACCGCTATGAGGAAATCTGCTGAGCCGGTTGGGTTGAAGCCCGTTTGCACTGGAGAGGTGGTGACCCCGTATGTCAGAGGGGGCCACCAGGACAAAGTAAGAAGTGTGACCAGGTCGGGACCATCACCAGAAGAGAGAGGTCCTATGGGGGACCCCTACAGACCTAAACCATGACCGAGGATCAACATCAGGACCTTCACAGTACTTTACCCCCCACACTAACTGTGGGAAGGACCAAAGAACTTACCCAGCTTGGAGGAGCCTCAAAAAACCTCTGGTCTCTGCGAGTGCACAACTGCATGAGAGGAACTTGTGGACCCCTGAGCACAGCCTGCCTGGACCGCATGCACAGAACTTACCAGAGACAGGCACTGCAGCTCCATCACCCATGGAGGGGCTGCGCTCAGGGACTCCAGTCGCTCTGCTCCTGTAGGTGCAGTTAAAAATGATTTCAGACCAGTCGGCCCGGGAACTTGCTTGCCAGATAGCACTTCGGGACTGGAACACTTTTGACTTTATTACCGAGTCGGACTGGAACTCCTAAGACTCAGAGTACTAGTGGGGCTTCACCTGAATGTCACATATAGTGAATGGGGAATAACCACTAACGCTAGAGTGACAAGGGAGTGGGACTCAGGGGACAGCTCAAGATACTCTAGAGCCCTGATCTCAGGGGACTGTGGAAGTTTGTGAATGTCGTATTTCCTTTTATGTTGGTAGTGGTAGAAAGAAATACTTATTTTTAATAAAAGTAAGCATTGGACTGGACAATAATTTATTGCTGCTGCTGCATGCGATTTGAGTTGTGAGCCTGTGTTCACTCCCCTGTATCCACCTCTCCTTGAGAAGTCTTGGACTGGTCGGCTTGCACTACTACTGAGAATGAAGTGCTGAAGAGCTACTTGGTACAGTTGCTCAGGAACTATAGTAGGTTGGGCCCTTGGACATCAGGAGTAAAAGGCGTCAACCCCCACGGTTGGGCCCAGTAACCTCTGTTTACCCGTGGCCCTCTGAATGGATTCTGACAATTGGCAGGAAGTGATGGGGTGCCTAACGTTTAGGAGCCTGGATACAGGTGTGACATTTGCCATTTGCAATTTAATACAATTCAATCAAAGAGTGTGTAGTGTGACTACTCACACGTGAGGGTCTCAAGGTGCTGAGGGGGGAGGGGGCTGCTGATCCGTCTGGGCCCTAGGTTTCAGTCAAAGAGCCAGGTCTTGAGATCCTTCCTGAATTGGGCCAGCGACGGGGCTTGCCTGAGGTGGAGAGGCAGGGTGTTCCAGGTCTTGGCGGCGAGGTAGGAGAAGGATCTTCCTCCGGTCCTGGTCATGTGGATCCGTGGGATGGTGGCCTGGCCCAGTTGGGTGGAGCGGAGGTGTCTGGTGGGTACGTGGAATGAGAGGCAGTGGTTCAGATAAGCTGGCCCTGTGTCATAGAGGGCTTTGTAGGCGTTTGTGAGGAGCTTGAAATTGACTTTTTTGTTGACTGGGAGCCAGTGGAGTTCTTGCAGGTGTTGGGCGATGTGGCTGCGTCGGGGGATGTTGAGGACCAGTCTGCCTGCAGCATTTGAACGTTCTGTAGTCCGCTGCTGATAAGTGCATGGGTGCGTCTTTCTGAATTCGGTGGAAATCTATCTGAAGGTCTTTCGAAGCAGGTGAAGCATGTGGAAGCATGATGAGGAGACGGCATTGATCCAGCAGTTCATTTTGAGAGAGGAGTCCAATATGATGCCACGGTTTCGTGTGTGGTCCATGGGTGTGGGGGTATTCCTAGCGCGGTGGGCCACCAGGAGTCGCCCATGCTGAGGGGATGGGTCCCAGGATAAGGACTTCGGTCTTGTCTGAGTTGAGTTTGAGGCAGATGTCTCTCATACAGGTGGCAACAGCCTTCATCACATTGTGAAAGTTGTTTCTGGCGGCTGTGGGTTCGTTGGTGATGGAGTGGATCAGCTGGGTGTCGTCGGCATAGGAGACAATGTTGAGTCTGTGATTCTTGATGATGGCTGCGAGTGCGGCCATGTAGAGGTTGAAGAGAGTGGGGCTCAGGGAGGAGCCCTGCGGCACTCCTCAACTGATCTCTGTGGGTTCTGAGAGGAACAGTGGTAGTATGACTCACTGCGTTCAACTGGTGAGGAAGGAGTAGATCCAGTCCAGGGCTTTGTCACAGATTCCGGCGTCATGGAGTCTCGTGCTTAGTATGCAGTGGGAGATGGTGTTGAAAGTGGCCGAGAGGTCCAGGAGAATGAGGGCTGATGTTTTACCCTAGTTGAAGATGTCCTTGGTGGTGGCAAGGAGGGCGGTCTCGGTGCTGTGGTTGCTTCGGAAGCTCGATTGGGAGATGTCCAGGACGTGGGTGGCTTCAATGAACTCGGAGAGTTGGGCGTTTATGGCCTTCTTGAGGACCTTGGCTGGGAAGGGGCGCAAAAAGAACAGATGATGGATGGAATGCTGAACCAATCAAACATTCACCCCCAAGCACAGATCTGGGTTAAATCCATAGTTTTTTTGAATGCCACGTGATTCCAGTTTAGACCCAGCCATATGCAATCAGTCTTGACCCTGCTCCCCATGGGAACAGTCCAGCCCGAACTGCCAGGCCAGGTCCTCCCTGGACCAGAAACAAGCATCCTGGGACCGGTTTCGGGTTTAACCCCTCATCAGCAAGGCTAGCTTGAATCTGGTGGCGTAGCGAGCACAGGGCCCAAGTCTGGGCATACCCTTCCCACTCAGGACGACAAATGCAAAAAGAACACATGATGGACGGAATGCTAAACCAATCAAACATTCACCCACAATCACAGGTCTTGGTTAAATCCATTGTTTTTTTGCACGCCGCGCGATTCCAGTTTAGACCCAGACATATGCAAATCAGTCTTCACCCTGTACGCCACGCCATTCCAGAAGGGGAGCAGGTAGATGGGTCTGAAGTTCTTGAGGTCTGTCGGGTCGGGGGATGGCTTCTTCAGCAGGGAATTGATTGCGGCGTGTTTCCAGTCATCGGGGAAGTTGGCAGTCTCAATGGAGTAGTTGATGGTGTGGCGTAGCTCGAAGGCGATGGAAGTGGCTTCTCTGTGGAAGATGTTGTGTGGGCAGGGATCCGTGGGGGCTCCAGAATAGATTCTCTTCATTGTCTTGAGAGTGTCATCCGTGGTAAGCGGGGTCCAGTTGAGCAGGTGCTGTTGGGGGGCAGCGTCTTTGGGTGCGGTAGTGGCGGGCGTGGTGGGGGAGTCTTGGGTATCGAAGCTGTTGTGGATCTGCCTTATCGTGTGGTAGAAAAAGGGGCCGAATTTGTTGCAGAGGTCTTGGGAGGGTAGGACATCTGTGGTCTCGCTGTTGGGTCTGGGAAACTCCTTGACAATGGCAAAGAGTTCTTTGCTGTTGCGTGCATTGGCGTTGATTCTGTCTTGGAGGGCCATTTTCATTGTAGTCTTGAGGAGGAGGTGGTGTGCAGTGACAGGGGCTTTGAAGGCTGCATGGGCTTCTGGGGTTTTGTTGTTCCTCCATCTCTTCTCGAGCCGTCTACAGGCGTGTCTAGACTCCTGAAGGGCGGGAGTGAACCAGCTGGCTTTCTTAGAGTGTTGCTTGCGAACTGGCTTTCTTGAGGGGCGCCAGAGTGTCAGAACGGTTGGAGATCCATTGGTGGAGGATATGTGCTGAGGTCTTGGCATCTGTGGTTGTGGGCGTCGGGTTGTGCTGAGGGAGGCGGTGAGATGTTCTTCGTTGACCTTGTTCCAGCTTCTGCAAGGGAGGCGGTGGGCGTGATGATGTACGCTGGGTTTGGTGGAAGAGAAATGGACGCAGTGGTGGTCAGTCTAGAGGAGTTCGGAGGTGTGGCTGAAAGTGATGTCTTCGCTGGCGGAGAAGACGGGGTCAAGTGTGTGTCCTGCTGAGTAGGTTGGAGAGGTGACTAGCTGCTTGAGTCCAATGCTGGTGAGGTTCTCCAAAAGGGATGCAGTGTTCTGGTCGTTGGGGTTGTCCAATTGAAAATTGAGGTCGCCAAGTAGAATGTAGTTGGTGGATGCGAGAGCCTGGGGTGCGATGAAGTTGATGATGGCATCTGTGAACGGTGGCTGGGGGCCAGGAGGTCTTTAGACAATAAATCCAGTTTTTATGCACAAAGGCGACACACATAGACAATGGAGAACATAGGGCTGGGTATAGACCTCAGCACAATAGATCAGATGAAGGATTCATGTGGGGACAGAGGGTGGAAAATTCCCAGGAGTAGGAACCTAGAGGTCCTTGTTAATTTCATTAGGGACCAGTTTGAGACACTGGGTGAAAGGGATAAGGTAGAAGTGAACTCTGAAGAGGGGACTATGGAAGGAACCCAGGGAGAGAGTGCTGTAAATTCAGGCTCTAGGATCCACTTAGGACAGATCTATCCCTGACACATGCATAGTGTGTCCCCTAATGCATTTTCCAGAGATTTGCCAAGACACTCACCACCTTTAGTTTCTAGAATACCCCAGGTGTGTACACCACCTTGAATTTCTAGGGTACCACTGCCACTAATTCCAAGAATAAATACCTTGGGTGATTTGAGTCTGGCAGAGACCCTGAGCTTGCAGTTGGATTTTTCGAAAGTGATGGCTGAGGAAAAAGAGAAGACCAGAGAGTCTGAGAGGAAGAAGCTACAACTAGCTCACTGGGAACAAGAGGACAGGAGGTTGGAGAGGCAGGAGGAATGGGCCGAGGAGGAGAAATTGCAAGAGTGGGAGGAGAAACTGAGAGAAAGGGAGGAAAAACAGAGAAAGTGGGAGGAGAAACAGAAGGAAAAGGAAAGAGAGCTGGAGAGGGAATAGATAGCCCGTGAGGAAGAGGAGCTTAAGATGGCAGCAATGACAACTCCATCAAAGATAAGTGACTGTACATCCAGTTCAGGCCAGGTTGTGGCCAAGATTCCAATAGAGCTTGTGCATGTGTATGGGGAAATTCAGACATTTTTGGAATGGTTTGTGAGCTCTGAGGCTGCTTGTAATGTGTGGGCTTTAAATGAGGAGTTTAAGGTAGTTGCCTTAATGGGGTGCATGCCATTGGAAGGGACAGCCATCATTGGGAGAATGCCTGTGGCAGACCAAATGGTCTATGATCGAATGAAAGAAGCTCTGATTATATGGTTTGGGCTGAAGCCAGCTCAGTACATTCAGAAATTCCAAGACTACAAGAGAGCAGATTGTGTTCTGTTTGAGACTTGGATTCATGGTGTATTGAGGAATTAGAATGAATGGGTAAGGGGATGGAGGCCAAGGACTTTCAGTCCTTTAATCAGTTGTTGGTGATAGAGTGACTCGGGGAGTGCTCTACCCAATTTAGAGAAAACCAGTCTGATTTGACAGAGAGGGATCCAGAGAAACTTGCAGTGTTGGCTAACAAGTGGTTAGCTAACAAGGTATATGAAGAGATAGAACAGCATGATTCTGAGCCAATGGGGTAGAGAACTCTCCACAGACTGGTTCTGTACCAGCGGTAAGGGCAAGGATAATTCAAATGGGACTCAAAGATGGCCCCGTAAAAATGGTAATGGTAATGGTGTGTCCGGGAAGGAACATCATGAGAAGGAAGGGCTGGGAAGTTATTCCACGTCCAAGGTGGTGACTTGCTTCAATTGTCACAAGGTGGGATATTTCAAGAGAGATTGTCAGGCAAAAGACCACAGCAGCATCCATGATAGCAAGCATGTTACACATGGGTGAAGGGACTCAACAGAGCCCGGTTGTGCTCAACCTAGTATCCATGGACATCTGAGAGAGGGGCCCAGATGCTCTGAAGCACATTCATTCTAACACATGGGGTTTGTGCAGGAAGTTGGTATCAATGGGAGAAAAATGCCTGCCCTGAGGTATACTGGAGCCTTCTGCACTATGGTTAAGAAGAAGTACCTTAAGCCTAAAGAGATAGGGCCCGATTCACAAAAGTAATCTGAGACAAAATCCTAACCTTACGACTTTCGGTATTCACAAAAGGCATTTAGGAGGAGTAAAGTTAGGCTTCCTAACTTTACTACTCCTAAATGCCCTTTGTGAATACCGAAAATCGTAAAGTTAGGATTTTGTCTCAGATTATTTTTGTGAATCGGGCCCATACTTCCTGGGACCATGGATACGGGTTTGGTAGCCAGTGGAGAGACAGAGAATGGAGTATTCTCTTGCCAGGGTTGAGATTGGGCTCCCCAAGTACCAGGAAACTCTAGCGCTGATGATCATGACTGTACGAGTGGCAACGAGAGCTCTCCTGGGGATCGTTTCTAGGGTTGGATTTCCAAGGATGGTAATTTCTGACTAGGGGAATCAGTTACTCGAGAGAGATGTGGGAGAAAGCCAGCGTGACATACCACTTCTACACAGTATGCCACCACAAACCAGTGGTTTTGTGGAGCTGTTTAACAAGGCACTGTAGAGCATGATGGGATCTCTGCCAGAGGACCTCAGGAGAAAGTGGAATCTTCACCTGCTATGACTCTTGTTTGCCTCACTAACGATCCTGCAGAAGGGGGTAGGGTTCAATCCCTTTGAGCTTCTGTATGGACACCCAGTGCGGGGTCCACTCACCTTAGTCAGAGAAGGGTGGGAAGGAACCTCAGAGTCTCCAATTAAAGATGTGGTGGACTATGTGATGGGCATCAGGAAGTTCAGGGTGCAGTACATGGCTCAGGCAAAGGAAAACCTTCAGCCCAGCCAAGAGCTGATGAAGGAATGGTACGACCAGAAAGCTACGCTGACTGGGTATCAGGAGGATCAGGAGGTGTTGGTGCTAAAGCCTATTTGTCCCAGGGCTTTGGACAACATATAGTATGGTCCATAGAAGGTAGTTCAAAAGATTTCTGAGGTTAACTACTTGGTGGACACAGGTGCCTCAAGGAAACCAAAGAGGTTGTTCCATGTGAACAGGCTGAAGCCTTACCCCTGGAGAGATTACAGAGTGAATGTCATGGCTATTGCAGAGAAAGTAAAGGAAGACAGTCAGCCTCTTCCTAACTTGCTGCATAGTGACATGAAGGATGGCTCTGTGGAAGGGGGTCAGTTAGTCCTGAGTTAACGCCTGAGCAGCAGAGGGAATGTAGAGAGGTGTTGGGACGGTTTGCCAACCTCTTCTCGCTGACTCCAGAGTTGACACCTGTGCATGACATAGACAAAGGCGACAGTCTGCCAGTGAAGGGCAGGCTGTGCAGAATGTCTGATTGGGTTCAGGGATGCATTAAGGTGGAAGTTGCCAAAATGTTGGACCTGGGGGTCATCGATTGATCTCATAGTCTGTGGTCTAGTCCTGTGGTTCTGTTACCAAAGCAAGGGCCTGCTATCTTGCAGTTCTGTGTGAGCTCTGAACCCTCATGAATTAACCAAAGCCTACTACCCAGACTAAAGAGAGGGCCTTTTTGGGAATCACTGGGTATTACAGGAACTCTGTGGTGAACAATGGAAGTATAGTTGCCACTGTTACTGAATTCACCTTTAAGAAGCACCCCAGGAAAGTAATATGGACTAAGATATTTCAGGAAGCATTTGAGGAACTGAGGAAGGCACTATGCACTGCACCTGTACTGAGGGCACCTGAATACAGTCAGCCTTTCATTGTACAGATGGATGCCTCTGACAAAGGAGTTGGAGCAGTGTTAGTTCGAATGGATGACAAGGATAGAGAGCATCCAGTAGCATTTATTAGCAGAAGGTTACTACCCAGAGAACCGATCCAGTGAGAAGGAGTGCTTCGCCATATTGTGGGCATTGGATAAGTTCTGCCCTTGCTTGTTTGGCACTAGGTTTGTGGTGCAAATGGCTCATAGGCCACTGAAAAGATTGATGGCTATTAGGGGAGAGATTCCCGAGTTGCTAAGATGGTCTATTTCCTTGCAAGGGGTAGACTTTGTATTGGAGCACAGAGACAGATTGAGCCACTGGAATGCTGATGGACTTTTCTTCCGGCTTTACCGATCTGGGAGGGGAATCTCTTGGGATAGAAAAGTCCTCTGCATGGTGATGGACTTGCAGCCCCCCTGAGTGCCCCAACTGTACTGGTATCTGGATCCCTGGTGCTGAATTTTGTTGTCATAGGCAAACATGGATCATGCGTGTGTGACATGACATAGGCCTGTTTCACAGATTGTAGTCTTGTTGGACCAGGAGGGGCGCCCAAATTGCTACCTTCATAGTGGTTAAAGCCTACTGCCTTTACCAGGAGTTAAGCAGCACTAGCGCAGTGGTGGCAGCATACCGTGCATTGATCAGTAGGAGTGAACAGGTCCTTGTTAACCTGTGTCACTGGAATGAGGCCTAAAGGCTCACTCATTTAAAGTTCTGCTGCTGTGTGCTTAAAGCACCTTTGGCCTACATCGGTTTGTTGTGCGCTGCTGCACAGTGCATATGTGATGTATATATGTTGGATGTTTATGTGCCTGTGAAGGGCACAATACAGACATAATGCAGTACTGTGCAGTACATGTATGTTATATGCATGTGATGGGTGTATGTGTGCCTGTGAGTGGTACAATACATGAGGGATGTAGTGCACTGCAGTACATGCAGGTTACATGCATGTTCTAGGTGTATGTGTGCCTGTGAGTGGTACAATACATGAAGGATGTAGTGCTATGCAGTGCATATATTTGTTATGTATGTGTGCCTGTGAATGATACAATACATGGAAAACTCTGGGTTCCATTTTGGGATACCCAGGGCTGCATAGTGAAACATGAGGAGACAAATGTGTGTACTGCTGCATTCCTGTAAGTTGGGTGGGACACACTGGAGAAGGGAGAGCCAGGCTCCCCTAGTACACTTCAAGGGGTGCTCTTTGATTCAGGGAGAGGTGACAAGGAAGGGGCCTGGAAACATCTCAGGAAGGAGATGTGATTGATAAGAAAATCATAAAGAGCAGGGCTGAGGTCCTGGGCTAACCTTTTTGTACAGATATTACTGTGGCTGACATTCAACATTCAGGTGTGAACTCTAGTCACTCCCAAGGCCTTTGTTGTGGGGCTATCAGCTGTGGAGTCGCTCCTGCTGTGACGGACTGCTTTCAGGAGGAAGAAAGAGCAGAGGAGTGGGTACTTCAAAAGGAACCAGTCCCCCAACATAAACTTCAAAGACTCAGACTCTAAATCACATTCAGGGTCTGGAAATGGGCTATAAGTAAGGGAGCTTGAGACCCTAAAAATTGTCAACTGTTAAGTAGCCAGTCACCTGTGTAAGGAAGAGAAGACCTACAAGAATTCTGTGTGTGACCAGACTGGGGACCAATGTCTGCTAGTCTCCCATCTGGGTGAAGGGGAATCACCTAATAAATCCAAGACCACCTGCCCTGGAGCACCAGCACCTGCCTGCGTGCCATGATCAGTGCCCACGTGAAGAAGAGGAGAGCGTTGTAGGGAGCATGGTCCAGTGGAGATACCTGTTAAGTGTATTCACTTAGCGAGGTGTGAGGAGACTGCTGCTGCACCGATCAGGACTTTGCCTGTATGCAGGGAAAATTCGGTGACCCTCGTATGCCAGAGGTGGACCGCCGTGAAGTGATCCCTGATCAGTGCTGTGTCGAACGTGTCATCACCCATGTGCAGTGAGGAACAAGGGACCCCACATGGCAGGAGGGGCTGCCATGTAGAGGCTGCCGTGCTGAGTGGGCTGTAGCTCATGTGTGATGGTGAGTCGGTGACCCCCGCTTGCCAGGAGGGACCACCATGTGGAAATCTGCTGTGCCGATAGGGTCAGAGCCCTTGTGCAGTGAAGAGGGGGCCACCAGGACCATACAAAAAGTGTGACCTTGTTGGGATTGTCACCGTTGGACAGAGCTGCCATGGGGACCCCTACGGACCAACACCGTGACTGAGGATGAGCATCAGGACCTTCGCACTACTTCCCATCCCCACTCACCGTGGAAAAGACCAAAGAACTTACCCAGCTTAGAGGACCCACAAAGAACCTCTGGTCGCGGCAGCTGCATGACCGTTTATCAGTAACTTGAGAACCTCCAAGGACAGCCCGCCTGGGCTGTGTGCAAAGAACTTATCAGAGACAGGCACTGCAGTGCAAGCACCCACTACGTAGGCACATGCCGGGACTCCGGTCGCTTCTATTCTGCAGGTGCGCGTAAGACTGATTTCTGGCCTGTCAGCCTCGAGGGAACTTGTTTGCAAGATAGCGCTATGGCACTGGAACACACTTGACTTTAATACAGAGTCCCAGTGGAACTCCTGAACTTCAGACTACTATTGGGACTTCATCTGAATGTCACTTATAGTAAATGGGGAATAACCACTATCGTTAGAGTAAGGAGGGAGTAGGAGGACTCAGGGAACCGCCTATGAAACACTAGAGCCCTGACCTCAGGGGACTGTGGAGGTTGTTTGTGAATGTTGTATTTCCTTATGTGTTGGTAGCGGTAAAAATAAATTCTTCTTTTTTTTAAAATAGTAACTGACTGGGAAATCATTTATTGCAGCTGAACGTGATTTGAGTTGTGAGCCTTTGTTCTCCCCCATATGCCCTCCCATCCTGTGCTACTACTGAGAGTACAGTGCTGGAAGGGTACTTGGCCCAGTTGCTCCGAATTCACAGTAGGTAGGGCCCCGGGACATCAGGAGTAAAAGGCCTTAACTCCCTCTGTTGGGCTAGTAACCCCTGCTTGCCCCATGGCCTTCTAAACAGGGTTCTGACACTTCTGACATGTTTTTAAACATGCATTGAGGTGCTATACCGAAAGCTACCCATAAATTCACTTTAACTTTTGTTTGTTCCAGTGAACGTTGGGCTTCACTTGACCATATACCACATCCAAGAGTTCCTGTGCCCAACCCTCTGCAGGCAGTTTGTGGGCAGTCAATTTCTGGGCAGTCAATTATCGCAGGACACTGCCTTTGGCCGTGCTCTGCGGGGGATGGCCATAGGGCCTGGACTGCATATAGTCCGTGCTCTAATCTTGCTGCGTGCACCCAACCCCTATGTGTGGCTGTTGGCCAAGCACAGCAGCACTGCAGTGAATACTTTTTTCAATTTTTTACAGCGTTCACAAATCCAGCACTAAATGTAATAGTCCTGAGGCCCAGGAGGGTTCAGATTTCGTAGTTGTTCTTCACAAACGACAGAAAGTGTTATGCATTGGTAGTTACCTGGGTTGCTGCTGCACTGCATCTTATATGTCGTGTTAGAGCCAGGTCTGTTTACTATTTTTACAGGTCCACCGTCCTTCTGCCCATTCACCCAGTCCTTGTTACATCTCGCACGCCATTGGTTACCTTATGTTAGCGAGCCCTAGGCACCCAAACTCTCCTTGAGGCGCCCTTTTGCAGAGCACCGGCTATCCGACTCATAGCCCTTTCAAGGCCAACCATCCCTAGCAATTGTGAGTCATGAAGGGGCACTTGTCATCCAACAGGTCACTTAAAGGTCTCACGATCTCCACGCCCTATTCTTCCCCTCCAACGCAACAAGGGGCTGCACCTAAAATGATGACAAAGAATTGAGAGAGTATGAGGTAGTGCTATACTGAAATATACACATGGAAAACAAATTAGACAATCACATGGTTTTAAAAATGTGCGCATCCTAATGATGACTTTCGATTCTACCCCTCCTTGGTATGTACATCCATATTTCGGTTGTGCAACCTTCATGTCTTTTATTTCAGCATCCGCTTAATACAGTATTGTAGGAGAGTAGGATCTGCCTCTTATGTTGCCCCCACTTTTTTTTCTGATGTTTACACTGGTTTCTGGCTATAGTCAGGCTGGGACCCTGCCAACCAGGGCCCCAGCCTCTCTGTTCTCTCTAAACGACTTGAAGTGCACTCTAGGTGCACTAGTGATTGGATACTGTGGTACCTTATGAGTCCCTAGTATATGGTACCTTAGGTACCAAGGGCATAGGTACTTCACAGGCCTACCAGGGGCTGAAGCATGTATTATGCCACCCCTGGGAAGCAGACTAAATCTGACACCACAGGTCTGCTACTGCAGCCTGGGTAAGGTGGTGCATGCACCCCTTACTGTGATATAGGCTACCTATATCACTACATAGATACACACATATAAACCTATAAGTCACTCCTATGGCAGGCCTTATCAATCCTGAAAGCAGAGTGCTTGGTTCCTATGTGAGAGGGTGCCCCTGCATGAGCAGAGCCCCTCTGCAGCATTCGGAGACCCTTCTCTGATGCTGTTTGTAGTGCAGCCTGACCATATACTCTTAAGCGCATTATAACCTCGCGTTAAATGCTAACTTTGGGATGGCTGCACGGAAACATGTCGTGTTTGGTGTCAAACATCTTGGAATACTATCCCCTGCCAGTTCTGGCGGCGGGGTAGCATTCCACCCTTCTAGAGGGATAGACATGTACCTACTGTGGAAACGCGGTAGAATCCTGAAGAGCCCTGGCATCACAAAATGGATGCCACCAGTCACAGACACTGGGCTGCCCTCCTGCTGATGACCAACACTCGCAGTGGAGGAGGCCCAACAATAGGTATCCTGTCCCAGGGGGTGTGACCACCTCCCAGACAGGGTTTAGTGTATTGGGGCTGGGTGGGTGCACTCCTAGAGTGCTTTGAAGTCCTGCACTGGGGAGCAGAAGGCTCCCTCTGTGCATATGCCAGTTCAAACCAGCTCAGGGGCTACCTGCCCCTGCTCTGGCGCGAAACTGGACAAAGGGAAGTGGGTGTAGCCACCCACTCCCCTGACCCTCCCATAGGTGGGGTCATAGAGCTAGTCCCTCCCTTCTTTTCAGTATAAGAGAGGGAACCTGTGCATGGCACACTAGATCTCCCTGGACGACGCTCTTAAGAAGAATCCTGGACCTTCGACGTTCCACTACCTCTGGAAGACTGAAGAATCTCCCTTGGAGTCAAGGAGTGACTCCCCTGCTTGGCAGGCACCAAAAACTACAACGACGGTCGCAAACTACGCCACTCCCGCTGGAGCCCGAAGTCCCTGCAGCCCAGGAAGAGGATTTCCTGACTTCTCCAAGGCCATCGTGAGTCCCCAGCGAAGCTGAGGCAAGTGGACACCACGAGCGATGAGGAACCGCAGCCCCTGGGTACTGTGCACTATTGTCAAGTGCAACCCCTTCACGACGTTCTACGAACTTGTGCTTTGGACCACGTATGGTCCCAGCCTCTAGCAGAGATCCCTCCCAAAATCAGAGGCCTACACCGTCCCGAGTGACCGTGGGCCCCTGTTGAGTGAATCCTCCCGAGGCGTCTTTGCAATCCCTTGCCAGCCGGCTTGTGGGTCCCCAGAAGACTTTTCAACAAAACCAAAGGGTTCCCCTGATTGCTCCAGGCCTGCCCTGACATACCCTCACTGGGTAAGTCCCCCAGACCTTGCTGGTCTGCACCATTGACTTTTTTGTCCCTTCCACGAGACTTGCTGCTACCAAGGCTTGTTGGCTCCAATCGGGTCGTCGACACCGCAGTCAGCTGCAGACTTTGTGGGACATACTGAATCCAGCTCCTGGCCATCCTCGACACCTCCTGGACCTCGTGGTCGAAGAGTCAAGACATCAGTGAATGCCCTGAATCCTGTAGACGACGGTGGGCATTCATCTTCCTTGCCCCGGGTCACTGCCAAGTGACTTTGAACTCTGTCCCCTCTGCTTTCAGGTCTTCCTCCTTCCGAATCCAGGCTTGGATTCCAACGGACACTTCTTCTGTCGTCGCAAGCAGCAAGTCTTCACTGGCTCCCATTGAGAACGACGCTGCGACCCGACACCAAAGGACACCTATGCACCCGGCTCCCTGGGTGAGGTAACTTCAGCACTACGGTGCTCCTGTGGGTGTGGGCCCTAGAACTACTTACCCTGTAAGTGGCTTGCTTGTAGCTACCCTAGAAGTGCCCTAAAACTCCTATTTTCCCCGTGCGATTCTCGCACTGGCTCGTACAGGGTTCGCGTCTGTGTTAGACACATCGCGTCCAACTCCCTTGTAACTCTACCAGTATCCACGTCCTTCGACTCGTACTGACCGATCGGTGTGTTCGCCTCGAACACGCCAGGGACCTGTAACATTGATAACTCAATCGCGTTCTCTCGCATAGACTCGTACAGGACTCGCACCAGTGTCTGAACACCGCGTCCGTCCCCTGTGGGTCTCCTACAACTACCTGGGGTGGTTCTTTGGGGTCCCTCGATTCTATGTGCTCTAGACCACGGTCTAGCAAGATAAGATTGTGATATTTACTTGTGCTAACTTATTTTGATAAAACATTGACTTGTACATATGTTCCTGACTTCTAATCTCATAAAGAGATTAGTAGAGAGTTGTTTAGTAATAAATACATATATATTTGATATATATACCTGTGTGGTGTCTTTTCATTTGGTGATTCAAGAGATTGTGTGGTAAAACAAGCTGCTTTACATTCCTCCAAGACTTAGCCTGAAGGCTGCTCTCCACAGCTACCACTAGGATAGCTTTCTATAAAGGTTGTCTTAAACCTACCTACCATAAGAGTCGAATTGTACTGGTGCAAGGTGTCCTCTTTAACTAGTGAACAGCATATACCAGGCCAACTTCTCACAAGTATATAATGCATAATGGTCTTACGATAAAAGATGCATACACAAATAAATAAATCGTCAAAGTCAGCAACATTTCCCATATTAAAAGGGACGCACCGGCGGAGCAAGGGGCTTGTAAATAAGCTTCCTTATGCATAAAGACTTACATTGCTGTTGCGTTGATTCAGATGCAGTGGAGGGATAGAGTATCTGAGCAAAGACCGCAGAGTACTGATATGAATCTGTGGTGCTTATTTATTTCTCCTGGAAAGTGTTAGTTTCTGATCTATGGCTCGTGATTTGAATATGACCCAGACCTACATTTTGACTTTTTTTTTACACCGCAGCCTAATGGACTACACTGAATAAACAAAGAAGACAGATGCTTGTTATCCAACACAAAAGCAATGTAAATATGTTATTGTGAACCTCTTTGCAGAAATAGTCTAACCACACGCCCACAGCATTGACAATGATTAAGACCAAACCCATGCTGCTTCAGTTCAATGTATTACACTCACTGGGCAGGGGATTTTTTTTATTGCGCGTCACTTCCCTGACAAACACAAAAATGTAGGTTTGTGGAAAATAGAAACATTCAAATAACTTATTTTTTCAGACATGCGTGCTTTAGCGGATATTGAGTCCATCAGATGTAGAGATGCTTTTTTTTAGAATTGTGTTGTATATTGTTTAGAACAAGTCTTTTAGACATGGTGACCAGATGACTCCAAGTTATCAGGACACAACTTTTCCAGTTCTGGGTTTGAGTCAACAATCAACATATCAGTGCATTCTGGGAGTTGTAGTCTTGGTTAATTTTAATTGGGCCAATTGGACCAAAACGCCTGATAATGATATGTAAAAGCAAACTTGAGGAATGGAAAAGTGGTGTCTCGGTGACACGCAGCCACCTGGTCACCCTACTTTTACTTAAATGTATTTATATATCTAAAGGTAAAAAGTAGCACTGCAACCGATTTAAAAGGTGTTCAAATGTGTTGAGGTCTCCCTCAGGTAAGTAATTTATAATGAATTTGGGAGAGAACAGTTTACACCAAGAAATAACCAATTCATGAGTCCCCTTTGAGGTCTGGATTTAGCTACTGACTGTGGAATGCAATGGTGAAGGGTTTGAGCTACTCGACGAGTAAGGGAAACACACATAACATGAAGAGGTCTACTATAGCAAAATTAGTATACTCCATATGCATATTCCATTGGTTATTCAGCTAATATAAGGGAATGACGATTCTTATAGGTTTACTAAATAAAGAATCGAGACTTTATTAAAGACAAGGAGGCTAGCATTATGCATAACCTTTTATTAACTCCTTCTGTGCAGCAACACCACTTAAAAGCTCCCAGAATGGAACTTAGAAACACCACAATTAAAAGGAATGTTCAACCATATAAAGTCATTGGGGCCGATTCCGATCTCGGCCGGTAGGGCTCCGAATCGGATTCGGCTTTACCGGATCCGATTCGGAGCCCTGTTTCCCGACCGATTCGTACGCGCGTCCGGGCGAGCGAGTACGATGCGAAATCGCCGACCGACTCGTCCGGGCGTCCCGACCGCTCCGACCGACCCGTTCCCGGGTCTAACCGCACCGACCGACTCGCTCGGACTCGACTCGCACCGCGCAATGGAGACGTTCCCCGGCCGGGTAAGTACGATGCGCGCCGCGAGCAGTCCGACCGAGCCGCGCACTCCGGCTCGAAAGAGCAGTCGGAGCCGTACTTTGGGGGTCCGTGGCGGACCTCCTGTATGCGTAGCCGCGCAAGGCGCACACAGGGGACCCATGGGTCCCCCCTACCTGTGCGTGTACTGCGCGAGTCGCTGCGAGGCGTACCCGCTGTAGGGGCGCCCTTGTACGCCTCGCACCCATTGAGTCAATGGGAGCCCGCGTACGCATTGTACGACCGGCTCCCATTGACTTCAATGGGAGTCCGACCGAATCGAGTCCGATAGCCTACGAACGCATCGTACTCGTTCGGTCGGACTGCTAGGGTCCGATTCGGTCGGAAATCTCTCCGGGTCCGGCTCGGTCGGAGAGATTTCCGGCCCGAACCGGAATCGGCCCCTCTGTGTCCTCCATCTCTTTCTCTCTTTTGTTCGTCTTCCTTAACAACTTTGAATCACAAATCTTGGATCCACAGTATTCCATCTACATGTCTGCAAAAATAAATAAACAACCACAAATGAAACCATCCTAGGAACAACCTGAAAAGAATCCAACATTCCAAGACATCTAAATTAATTAACTTCACCTTAATCACACATCTTGAAAAAATACCCATCTTACCTTCTTCCTTCGTACTCCTCCTTTCTTTTTTGTAACAAAGAATAACTCCACTCACTCATCCCATATGGGAAGGGTGGGCGGGATAATGCTAGCCTCCTTGTCTTTAATAAAATGTCGATTCTTTATTCAGTAAACCTATAAGAATTGTCATTTTATGGCAAGACAGGAGGCTAGCATTATGAATGTTCAAAGCTTTCGTAAAACACATTTTGAAACATGATCTACATCCTTAAAATAAAACTTCCTAAAAGTCTCTGCCGAATACCAATCTGCTGCCTTCAAGATCTCTTCTATTCTACCCCCAACATACATACCTTACTAGCCATTGCACCCCTTGCACTATGAGCAGTGAACTTGGACATATCCACACCTGCCTCTTTCATAGCCGATTTTACCCACCTTGTAATAGTCGCATGACTTACCAGTTTAAATGCCTTCACATAAGAAATCAACAGTTGATCCACACCATCACTCCTCTTATCCATCATTCGCTATTCATACTCTTTAATACAATGCACCACACAAAGTTTTCTTGCATCATCAAATATCGGATAAAAATCGACCCTGACATAGTCTTGGTTCTCTTACAAATCTCAAAAACCACACCATCTGGCTGATACAGACGTCTAGACACCTCCAAGGCTTTAACATCTAAAACCCTTCTAAAAGAAATCTAACAGAGAAGTGTAGCCAACTTCCATGACAATTCACTGTTCTGTAAGACATTCCTTTTTCAAATAGATTAGCCCAAAAATGTGCCACCTCCACGTCATTGGCCACCACCGGATCCAAATCCCTTTCCATGCACCAACAAAACCATACCTTCCTAGATCCTCTGTACCTTTTCTTGGTTCCTGGAGCCCAAGATTCATTGAGCAAGTTAGAAGCCGTTTTCGAAAGTCCTGACATTCCTCCTGAATACCTGATATCCTCCAAACTAGAAGGTTGAGAGAACGGTCGCAATGTTCAAAACAACCTCTAATTCCCTCTAAAAGATCCGCTGCGCACACACCGATGCGGATCGAATATACACGTGTGAACTACATGACTCCATTTTGCCCACCGATACCTCGCACTCAGCCCGTGCGAGCTCCTTCCCGGAATAACAGAAAGGTTAGTTAAGACGCTTTCCGATACTCCTTGTTTAGCTAAATGAACAGCAAGTTACCACATTCTCAATGTACCATGGTCGGACCCCTCGTACAAGAAAAAAAAATAACATATTGAACATTTTCCTTTCTTGACCTTATTAATCACTAAACATTTAAAACAATTATCTTATACAAATATTATCACCCAGAAGTTATCACTCAATCAAAAAATACCCATAAATTGGATAACATTCATACAACTCAACAAGCAATCATAACCATGTACTTAGCTTGCTCAGAAGCAGCAACAAAAGAGGAAGAAGATGGTGGACACAGAGACTTTATATGGTTGAACATTCTTTTTAATTGTGATGTTTCTAAGTTCCATTCTGGGAGATTTTTGTAAGTGGTATTGCTTCTCAGAAGGAGTTAATAAAAGGTTATGCATAATGCTAGCCTCCTGTCTTGCCATAAAATCCTCCTCACCACACCATTCCCACAGAGTTAATACACAGGCAGAGTGCACCACATGGGCAAGCAGTTTCACCGAGGCACTCACACACAAGAAGATAGTCCTATACTGGTCGATAGCCTTATACAGGAAAACACACAGCCATTCTCAAATAGTCTGACATGGAGCGTCACCAGCTGAAAATCTCACATACCTAGAGACCTACATAGATAAACAATCATACAGACATAGAGAGCATCACATATATATTGATTATCCGTATTAGTATTTCTCACACATGCACGCGTACACACACACACAATTGTTTTCTAAGTAAAATGCCCTAATTTAGACTCTCTTTGTGTTAGACTGTGTGTGTATGTATGAGAGAGAGTGAGTAAGAAAGAGAGTGAGTGAGGGACTCTTTGTGAGACTATCTGTGTGAAATTCTGCATGCTTAACACTGCTTATTTGTGTGTGTGAGAGACAGTGAGAAAGAGACTTGACTTCTGTGCCATTCTGCATGTGTATGACTCTATGCGCGTGATGCCAAAGTGTGTGAGTTTGACTGTACTACAGTCTCTGCCCAAGTAATACTCTGTATCTGTGTGACAATTTCAGTGTATATGACTGCCTGATTGCAGGCACGGCCCGTGGTAGGAGTGCCGGTCGGGCGGTGATGTGGGGCGGGGGAGGGTGGGGGGTAGTAAACTACGGATTAAGGTCGAATACAGATAAGTGAACATTTAAATAAGTAAAACGAATTTCGTTGTGAGCGCTGCATCGCCAAATGCGATGCAGTGCGCGCAACGAAATTCGTTTTATTTATTTAAATGTTCACTTACCTGTATTCGGCCTTAATCCGTAGTTACTACCCCCACCCTGCCCTCCCCCACCCCACGTCACCGCCCGACCGGCACTCCTACCACGGGCCGCGCCTGCCTGATTGTGAGACTCTGTTGAATGGTTCTATGTTCTTGGATAAAAATCTCAATGCTAGTGTCTTCTATTGAGCTTTGCCATCTGTTGTTGATGCATAGATCCTGCCTACATGGGACCAGAATGCCAAGTCTAGGGAATAAAAGACACAGCAGCAACACACGCCTGGTGAATATAAGAAATGGGTCAGACAGACAAGCTACAGAAAGAAACAGGTTTCACAATGTGACAGCACATAGTCTGTGCACAATTGTGTACAACTGTGATTGTTTTTGCACATTAAATAGCAATCTGTTGACCTTGCCAATCCTTGTTAAGATTGTTTGTGAAATCTCTAGATTTTACCATTCCACCTTATGTGTAGCATTGACAGGGTGCAATATGACCTTTGAAATAATGATGGCATGGTATGACCCATTCAATATGAGAGGGATTCAGTTTTTCTGTGGCGTTTCTATATGAAAATTAGGGCCAGGGTGGTTCCCTTATTGTTGATATGAAAAGTGCAATGTTGTGGTTGGTTGTGGCCAGTAGGAAGGATTTGAGATGGGATGTGTGGGCGCCACAAGGCCCCAATTTAGAGTACGGAAGCCTGTGTGCAGAGCTTTAATGGGATATACTCCACTGCCCTCTGCTCTGAATGCACTGAAACTTTGCTGAGCAGATGCTATATTTAAGCTAGACTTTACTCGCCTGTCATGAACAGGAAAAAAGGTCATCGAAGAATCTGTCCTAAACAGGACAAATGGTCTGAACTTTAACCAATGGCCCAAAGTCTGATGGGCCTTAGTGAAAAGTTTTCACCAATGGAGCCAGCATAATCTCAATTGTCGGAAACATGGCTCTTCTATTGACTCTAAAGTCAGCGGGGGGAATTGTGAGTTTGGCGGACAGGACATATGCCATGTTTTTGACAGAGTACTCCATCCGACAAACTCTAAACAACAATCTTAGTCTTTTTCCTACTTGAGGTTGAATTCTTGACTAGGAAAAGGAAGTGAGTTTATCAATGTTACAATCAAGGAAAGCACCAATGAAACTCTTTTTGCGGCGAGGTGAGTGATATAGTGAGTTCAGCATCAATGCTTTAGGAGTCATGCTTGTAATTTCTTTCCACAGTGAGCCACTGAACTGAGGAGTGTTTTATTGAGTTAATCAGTTTGCATTTAAATGACCCCTTGTGGATAAGTGCAACCTCCCACCAGTTTTTTTAATGTTCTATTAAGGTAGAGGATGTTGAATTCTAGTTGTAACATAGTGTGATGGAAGATGATCAAAGCCAGGTTTCCAAAGGTGAACCACCATCAAAGTCAAAGTCTTGGATGACGATAGATAAGGAAGTTGTGTCAGAGGCTGCAGATCCACTGCTCAACAGGATATCTTTGATGTGCTATGTAGGAGATTGGCCACATGTTTGGGGGGAGATGATTCTATTGAGGTTGCTTGGACAAACTGATTGTGAGGCTTCATGGATTCACCATCAGAAGGGTAGCACAATGTTGTGTTAAGCATTCTAGTGTGCCAGCAGCAAGTAATATCACTGCCTGTTTTCATTCCAGTGCTTATGTTAGACGGGCACTATGCTTTGCTGAATACTCTTTTTAGATGTGGAGGAGGTAAGGCAGCTTGCTTGTCTTCGCTAGTGTCAGGAGACTAAACTCTGTAATAAATATTGATGCTGTTCACTGAGTGATAGAATGGGCCACATGTATCTAACAATTTTGCATTCTCAAATGGTGCATGTGTAATTTTGGCCATTGAAGAATGCAGAATAGCCTTTCAAGATATATGAAAGGCTTTGCAGTCGCAATTTTAGGTAAGCGCAAAAATAGCAATTACCTAAAATTGCAACTACAAATAGAGAATCGCAATTTGCGAATCTGTTAGCACATGTACCAAGCATTTTCTAAATGCAAACTGAGCATTTAGGAAAATGCTATTACCATCGACTCCAAGCTGATGGTAACCATGTGCAAATTTGGAAAAATGCACAAAAATGCATTTTCAATATTCCATGTAGCGCAAACATGGCCATAGGGCATGTGTGCACTTTACATGTGCACATATTTTTTCGGGGGTGCTTAATGGGGGTCTTAGGCCCCCGGGCATCCTTGGCTTTGCATTACCAAATTTGTGAATACCAATTAGGTAATCGCAAATTAGCTAATCCAAAACCATTCGCACCTATGGGCCTTTAGGCCCATAGGAACGAATGGAGTAGTATTACCTAATAGCGATTACCTATTTACCGAATCGCTATTTGGTAAGATTGAGGAATCGCTAAATCTTTGCCGATTCCTTGCATACCTAGCATTTTGCAATTACCAAATAGCGATTTGGTAAAAATTGCTATTAGGTCATCGCAACATGCTTTTTTATTACATGTGGCCCTTAGTCTCTGACATGTTGTCTTACAGATGAAGTGTAACTCTTGGTTTGCCGTAATTCCTTGCCATTTTGGCTGAAGCCGTTTCAAATTTTTTTCACCTGATGGAGCTGTCAGCAGCTTATTTGTAAAGTCTATTACTGTGTTTACTTGAATCCTTTGGTTGACCATTCTATTACTGGCTTTGCTGTGAATTCACCCTTGTTGTGGCACATTCATTGATAGCGTCTCCTTGGTAATTGTTGTTTTTAGAGCTTGGGTGCTTATTGTAGTTTTGTGGTACTGACGTACTATGGTTAGGGATTATACAGTACAGGTTCACAGCCTAAATTAAATTGTGTCTGCTATCACTTCTCACCTGTCTTTCTTCAGTGAGGTATCTGGATAATGTAACTGGGAATGGATTTAGTGTTTCTAGAAAATAAGAGAATTCAGTGCTAGTCTATTACTCTCCTTCTCCTGCTTTGGTATAAGAGTCCTCTGTGAATTTTGAAAAAAATTACTTCGAGTGAGGTAAACGTAAGAAGTAGCAACTGCGTAATATTATAGTAGAGATATTTCCAGTTAGAGATTATTTAGACATACCTCGTAATTGTCTATTAATGATATCTGAGGTTATGCAATTTATGTCAGAGACTTATGGTACAAGAAAAACTGGGCTGGAAATTTCACCAGTAAATTGATTACATAACATTGCTCCTAATACCATTATATATGGGGAAAGAAATAGTTGAGTTCTTCTCATTCTCAGGAGTCCAAACTTCAACAGCTCGGGCAAGAATGCCAAGAAGACGAGTCCAGTGCCAATCTCCTAGCCTTTTCCCTCCACTTGTATAGTTCTCTGGAACACGAAGAAATGGGCAGTAACAGTAAGGCGACTCCACGTCAACCTTGCAAGGTCACAGAAAAGGCTAAGGTTAGTCCAGTAACTAGACTCTGCAGTTTTCTGACATTGATCTTTGTGTTCAGGTCATCTACCTCAGAAGAATGTGATAATAGGATATGTTGAGGGATTTGTTGTCACAGAGTATTCGTTGTCGGCAGTGACGGTTCCTCCATGGGAGCAGAGGAGTGCCGCCCCCCCTCTCCACAGCTGCAGAAAGCTGGAAAAATAAAATGGTAATGAAAGGGTTTTTATTACTATTTTAGTTTTTCGGCTTTCTGCCGAACTGTGAGGGCAGGGCAGGGGCCATTGTGTCATTGCTGCTGATTGGCAGCAATGATGAGTGGCTGTTTCAGTGTGAATTAGGCATGTCAGTTTGGCCGGCTACATTATTATGACCAAACAGACATGCGCAATTCAACCTCTCCAACCCGGCTGGGCTGTCAGACAGCGGGGTTGGAGAGCAGGCACAGGCCTTCAGTGCTCTTCGGAACGCTGAAGCAGCCTGCTCCAGCCAATCCAGACACTTCTCTCATGCAGCATGAAAGCAGTGTCTGGATTGGATAAGGAGCTGCGAGACCTTGCGCTAGAGGAGTGGGGAGCTGGCTGGAGGAGTCGGGAGCCGCTGGAGAATACCAAGGATGTGCAGCAGGCTAAAAAGGTAAGTGAAACATTTTTGTTTTCATTTTAAAATGTAAATGTTTATTTGTATATTGTTTAATTTTATCTCTGTCGACTTACCATTTTCGTGGGTCACCAACTGCCACTGGTTGTCGGGGATGCATTAAAAGTAATGTGCATGCAGGAGTGCCCTAGAATATTGGAGTTGATGTGTTTGCTGGGCTCTTCAGAAGTAGGTGTGTCAAGTAAGATTTATCAAGGGCATAGCGTTACAAGTCTCACACAGGTGAGCCAGCTTTTTCCTGATGTCAAGAAGTTCATTTTAGGGAGAGCATAAGAGATTTCTGCTGGGCAATAAGTATCTGGATTGAAGTATGAAGTGAGTAATTACACCTTCATGTGAATTATGCTTATGTGTGATTGAGTCCTTCTGTGGAGAGTTTGTTTCTGTGCTGTTGTTTGGTGTAGGTAGATTGGGTTGTGAGGTTGGTTGACAGAGGAAGGACATATTGAGGATTGGTGGAGGCAACTGGGGTAGCTGCGGTTTTGGTTCTTGGCACCATTTCAGTCTGTGTTAGTTAAGGAGTAGCTTTGTTCCTGGTTATGGCTCAAACTGCCATGATTTATGCTGGCTCTATAAGCCCTGGTTTCGTACCCGAAGGGTGTGTCGTTGAAACTGGGGGCATGAAGCAGTGTCCACTTACGAGGAGGGTGACTAATGATTTGCATAAGGTAGGCCTTTGCCTAGAGTGGCACAGTGGGAAAAAAGTTTGGGCTGGAATTCTGCTCTGAGTGCTGTGGTTGGACTATTTACAAGCATTCCTCCCATCACCTTTTGTGTGACTGATCTGTCTTAATGTCCCTGCCATGGTAGAAACTTTTAGAGAGTATCAAACAAAAGTATAACGATATGGAGGTTGATATCCAGGGTCTCGCTCTCGACCTTCCCATTTTCTTAAAGAATTATGAGTAGCTCCCTTTTGTGGTTAGGATAGCCTGAGACAGTACTTTTTTCCGTGTAAGGGATTATTTTTTATTCTTTAAGACTAACAAGAAAAAGCATAGTATACCGAACCAGAAAGGTATGACCTTAGTGAAAAAGAGTAGGTTAGAATAATGGGGGTAGAATATTGGAGGTCAGTCTGAGACTAAGGCATTCATATCTGATTAAGGTTTACGGGCTGGATGTCAAAGCTTAGTGTTTTTGGAGTTTGAGGGTACTCTTGACAGGCGAGTGAGGACCTCTGATGTGTTTGTATGGGCATCTTGATCTAACATGGAGCTCTTGTTTTTTTAGGTCTGGTGGTCATAATAACTTCAAACACAAAATATCTGAACTATTAAACTTGAGAAGCGATTTCAGAATGGGATGAAAGTAATATGCAACAGTGTAGTACCACTTAGTACAAAACGTAATAGTAAGATGTCACATTAAGTATAAAATATGTGCACTGAAACGTCAAAGGGCAACCTCTCATTTCATAGACCTCAGCCTCCTACTGACAAAGCGCATGAACACGATCAATTGGAGATCAATTGTAAGTCCCCCACACCCCGTGCAATAACTACGTTCAACACTCTTACGGTGTGCCTAGGCGGGGAGTAAAGCTTTGTATAGAGAGGAATGTAAAGACTTGCCAACTGATCCAATAGCAGATTCCTGGGATCGCTTATGGGCTGACTCAGAGGAGAGATCCAGGGACTCTATCCTCCCTCCTTAGGCCCACACAGGCTCAATCAATGGAAGATGCTTTTTCTCCCCCCGGCGCCCAGAAGAGCCCCTAATGACTTTCACTTGCTTTGATTCTTCCCAGTCCACAGATACCCTAGAGCGCCCCCCCCTCCCTCACATATCACTTCACCACCTACCACAGAGCCCTCCTTATCCCCCTTCCCTAATTTGTCATTGGGAAACACTCCCTAATTGCTTCAGCCTGATTCACAGTTTGTTCACCAGTTCCAATTCTTCGTTCTTGGGATTCAAAATAAACAATGCGACTCTCCTGTTTTCACCTTACTCTTATTATTTAATTGCCCTCATCCCTAGTACATCACACACCCCACTTCTTCAACCCCTTGAGGGTGTTGCGAGTATTTCCACTTCCACATCCACCGCCCCTCTCAGACTCATGCCTCTATCCCTTCTTTTTATTTCTCCTCGAGTTGCAAACTCATACAAAACCAGACACGATACAGTTGGCGAAGGACCTGCAATGGCTACTAAGAAAGAACAAATCATGGTCATGTGCATGTGCAAATGCTCTCTGTGATGATAACGGAGAGTGGAGCAATGTCTGGTATTCTGTTTAATATGCTGATTATTTTTTTTGAGTGTAAAACTATGTGAATCAGTATAAAGTCACATTGGTTTTACAGTATATTATGTTGCAAAGTGACCATTGGTTCAACATTAGTAGGATTGGGGAAAATGTGTTAGCACACATATCAATTAATGTGCTAAATCACAATTAAGTGCAAACATTAAATTTAGGTGTTATATAAGTGAGATGGTGGCATGTAATTTACGAGAAAAATGTAGATGCAAAACTACATGTAAGAGTCAAATCCACATTGGTGCAACTTCAGCAGGAGTGTGGAAACATAGGGGGTCATTATGATGGCGGAAGGCCCACCACTGCCAGCCGTGCGGTAGCGGGCCTTCCGCCATCGGACCGCGATTTTCCCCCGCCACATTACGATGGCGGGGGGATCCAGACTGCGACCGTGGCGGACGCAAAGACCATCCACCACGGAACCGCCACAGGCAATCGGTACGATTGCCTGGCGGATGGTCCAGATAGGCTAAAATAGTGGCGGTGCCTAGCAGGCACCGTCTGCCAAATTAGAATGCTGGCTACAGCCAGCCTTTCCATGGCGGGGAAACCGCCATGGAAAGGCTGGTGGGGATTTGTTTCGGGGGCCCGTTGCGGGCCCCCCTCGTGTTTGGGGGAGGTGTGGGTGCACTCGGGGGTACCCATGGTATCCCCTACATTTCACAGCACTAAGTGGCAGGCACCGTGTGGTGCCTGCCACGTAGTACAGTGAAATGCACAACCTGCTTTTTGGGCATCGCAGTGGGTGCTGCAGTCAGCAGCACCCGCCGCAATGTTAAATATCAAGATGCGACCACCATGGTGGCGGTCGCATCCTAATTTGTAGTGCGGGACCGCCGCATGCATGGCGGGTGGTCCCGATCCCCACCACGATGGCGGGCGGACTCCAGTCCACCCGCCATCGTAATGACCCCCATATTTAGGAGCACACTTCGGTGCAATTCATTTGTAAATAAGGCAACCTTTCACACTACACTTAGTGTGAAAGGGGCGGGCAATGGGTGTTGTGGTGGGCGTTCCACAGCAACACCCATTGATTTTGACGCTGCCCCATATTTACAAGGGTGGCATAAATATGGGGCAGCTCCAAAATTAAGACCAGGAAAAACCTAGGCTTACCCTGGCGAAACGAGGAGAAATGCTTTATTTCGCCTTGTTTTTGCTGTTTCTATGTGTGCTGCGTTGTGCAGCACACATAGAAACAGCAAAACACCATTGTTTCTTTATGTGCGGGAAGTGGCTCTTCCTGCACATAAACAATCATTAAAAAAATGACAATTTGCAACTTCTATGTGTGCTGCACAAAGCAGCACACATAGAAGTTACAAAACGCCAATTCAGTTTGTTTATGTGCAGCAAGGGACACTTTCCTGCACCCCATTAATCTTCGCCCTGGTGATTGAACCATTAGCGATGGCACTACGCACCTCGGCGCCGGACTGGGGGATACGTCTTGGGGACGGTACACATACGATTTCGCTCTATGCGGACAACATTTTGTTATATGTTAAGGACATTCGTGCGATTCCCCAAGTCATTCCTGCTACATTGCGGTCTTTCGCATCCCTGTCTGGACTGCGGGTACATTGGGGCAAGTCTTGCCTGTATCATTTTAACCCCGATATGGAGGATCTGGGTTGGGAGGTAGACGGGAGGTTAGTGCAATGGCAGCCGGTGGCATTTCGATATCTGGGGATCCGCATCTTCCATAACGATCAGGACCTTCTAGACGGTAACATCACGAGGGTGGTCACAGCGCTTAAGTCTCAGATTGAGTTCAGGAAGACGCTTAATCTTTCGGTCATCGGTAGGGTGGAGTTAATAAAAATGGTCATGCTGCCACGCCTCCTTTATTATTTCTCTAATTTACCGCTCCACCTACCCGTGTCCTTCTTCTGCTCTCTGGAGAAGATCGTCCGGGACTTAGTTTGGAACAATTCGCGGTGCAGGGTGTCACTGGCGAAGTTGTACCTACCTCGTTCAAGGGGGGTCTGGCTTTACCCAAATTGGAGCATTATTTCTTGGCGTCGCAAATCCTATGGGTGGCGAAATGGGTGGAGGGACTACATCTATCAGACTCGGCGGGGGTGCGACCCCCTGTACTCTCTGGACAGGATCCTTTCCCTATTCCACCTTTGTAATGGATCAAATTAACCTCTCCAATTACTAGTCTCGGCTGCGCGGAAGTGTTTCTACAGGGCGCTTTGTCTTACCAGACAGATCATACCGTATGCGCCAGTAGTACCTATATTGGGTATGCCGACCGTGCAGGGACGCATACGGAGTACGGACCTTACCGAGTGGAAGGGGGCTGGTATAACCACCCTGGGGGATCTCTACGGCGAGGGCGCACTACGGCCATTCCTAGCCATTACGGACGAAGATGGAGTTTCCCCAGGCCAATTTCTAAATCATGCCTCCTGGACGGCCGCGATGAGACGCTGGTGGGGAGACATTACGCAGGAACCTCCGACGCATCTTATGGTGCAATATGTGCACATTCTGGGTACAGGGAGCCACCTAGTGAAATGGTTTGCGGAATCCATCAGGGAGCATACCCTAGTGGACTTAACGACGTTGCGAGTTAATTGGGAGACTGACCGGGGGATGCCCTATTCGGAAAAGGAATGGTCCATGGTCCTGGAAAGTCCCAAACAGGTCCCCAGAAACGCCCGTTTTAGATTGATACAATTTTACATTGTTCATAGGGCTTATCTCTCCCTGGACAAAATTAATCGGTATTTTCATAGACAGGATGTGTGTTGTCCGCGCTGCAAGTTGGAGGACGCGGATCTTCTACATATGCTTGGGTCTGCCCCGCCTTGCATGCTTACTGGGAGGGGGTGCTCGGGGTGTTAACCACAAGCACGGACAGGGTAGTTCCGTGTACATGGGAGACATGCATCACTGGTGTATTTCCCAAACACAAAAAACACAAAGCGTCCACCCGGTTTCTGGATCTGGGTTTCATTGTGGCCAAGCGATTGATTACCCGTCGGTGGAAGGCGGTAGAGCCCCCGCTGACAAAAGCCTGGTTCCTCTCCATGCTGAATTGGGTGAAGGCTGAAGCGGTTTCCTTGGTATGGGAGGACACGATGGGATTGCGCAAATTCCCCATTTCCGCTGCATGGAATACTATGTTGTGTGCGTTACAGGGGTTGTCGACACCAGACAAATGTCCCCACTCCGGATGCATAGAACGTTATATGTGTGTAAATCTATGGCCCGAGCTCTGAATTGTTGTACGGACAGTGTCCCTCGTACCCCACACTGGATGGTCATTTCTCCTAGCAATCAGGCTGTACACCCATAGGATAGCCGATGGGGATCCCCCTCTATGTCGGCCGGGATCTGTATTCCCTCCCATACCTCTTTGCGGCCCCTATTTCCCTTCCTGATAGTTCCTCCCATGTTAGGGGTTGTTTTTTATAAAATTGTTTGACTTAGAGAACAGATTACTGTGATATGGCGGAGTGAAGCCATAAGCATCATGGGGCCAGATGTACGACCCGTTTTTGCATGCGCAAACGGGTTTGCGAACCTGTTTGCGCATGCAAAAACCTATTGGCCATGTACATCGCCTATTTAGCGAGTTGCAATTTTTTTGCGACTCGCTAAATAGGTTTTGCGACTCGCTATTTGGATGGGGCGTTCCCTTCCAAATAGCGAGTCTCAAAACCATGTACAAATGTTTTGCGACTGCAACTGCGGTCACAAAACACTCGCAATTACCACCTACTTCAAGAAGGTGGTAATGCATTTGCAAATGGGAAGGGGTCCCCAGGGGACCCCTTCCCCTTTGCAAATGCATGCAAAATTATTTTTAAGGGCAGGCAGTGGTCCCAGGGACCACTGCCTGCCCTTAAAAAATGAAACAAAAACTTTTCATCTTTTTCTTTAAATGCATCCCGTTTTCCTTTAAGGAAAACGGCTGCATTTGTAGAAAAAAAAACTGCTTTATTTAAAATCAGTCCCAGACATGGTGGTCTGCTGAGCCCAGCAGGCCACCATCACTGGGAGGGCTGGCATTCCCAATGGGCTCGCAAATTGCGAGAGGCTCATTAATATTAATGAGCCTCGCAATTTGCAACCCCATTGGGAATCGCGCTTAATGAAATGGTCGTATATCTGGCCCTTACTTCTGTAATCGACAAGTATTGCAAAGTTAAAGTTTTTAAATGTACCATAACGTGATTTTGCAGCAATTTTAAAGGAGGGAGGAGTCATATGACAGGTGGGAAATGCCTTTTGTCAATACCAGTCATGCAAAAATGGATGGATGTATCTATGCCGTTGTACAGATGATTTGCGTTTCGGACTTGTTACTCACCTACTGGCTCTGTATGATGTTATCAATGATGGTGTATCGTTGTATATTCATGTTCACAACAACAAAACCTTTAATAAACAGATCAAACAAAAAAAAGGGAGACTTTCCTACACATAAACAATCCTTCCCTTCAACGCAGGCACCCTTGTACTATGGTGCAAGGGTGCCTGCATTTGCGCTAGGTTGCTAAATTTAGAGCCAGCACAGGGAGAACAGAGCCGCACCGTATTCTTGTAAATACGGTGCAGCCCTGCGTTTCAGAAGTGGCGGAGTGCGACGTCAAGCCAACAAGGCTAACGTCGCGCTCCGCCACTTCTTTTGTAAATATGGCTCTTTGTGTTTAGGAGCAAAACTTATTTATGTGCAAAATCTCCATTAGTGCAACACCAGCAACATGCAAGTAAATACACCTGTAAGAGGTGCAAGTCACCTTCAGAAGCAAAATCACCCTTATTGCAACATCAAAAGGAATGTGGAAACACTTTAGGCGCAAAACAAGTTGGGAGAAAAGCACATGTAGGTACAAAATCACATTTATATGCAATATCACAATTGATGCAACATCGCCAGGAGGGGTGTGACAGCATTAGGTAAAAAAACACATTTAGGAGCAAAAATCACCCTTGACTCAACAGCAACACTTATAGAAGCATAAACCACATTTAGGCATAAAATAACTTTCAGGTGCAGCATGAGCAACATTGCGGTGTCACATTTAGAAGCACAAACTTGCAAAATCACAAAAAGGTGCAAAACCAACCTTGCTGCTATATCAGCAGGGGTAGAAACACTTTAGGGCCACAAATCAATTTAAGAGCAAAACGTGCTTATGGTGAACAATCACATTAAATGTAAAATCACCAATGTTAAAGCAGCAACAGAAGTGTGGAAACACTTTTAGAAGCACAGGTGTGCCTCTACTGCAGGGGGTGGATGCTTTGTTGAACCAGCCCTGCACCGCAAGAGAAGCACTTTTAGACTGGTGGACCAACATGCGTAGTAGCCAATAGTTAAAGGTGGGACTAAAAGATTAATCTGGCCTGATCCAACATGTGAGGATGCTTTCCCTAAGCAATGACTGAAGAGGGCTAACCCAAACATGCAATGGCTAAATGGGGATACCTTGAATCCCATATTTGTGCATGTATTGTGGTTTTGGTGACATGAGCTTTGGCATACAGTTAAAACTGTCTGTTACCAGACATAAAACAGTTGATCATTGTAAAGAGTTCTTGTTATCCCAGACAGCTAAGATGAAGCACTAGTTTCAAAATTCTTCCAGGGCAATTGAAAGTCAGATTCAGTCTCATATGTCTAGTTACATTCATAATATGAGCAGGTAAATCTCATAACCCCAGGCATGGGCAACATACTCAAGCATAAAGCCAACATTACCTAGTTATTAATTTAGAGTTTGAAGGTGTGGAGGGGGGGGCTCCTTAGCAAAGGTGACAGATATCCTGTCCTCCTTATTACAAGTATATTATATTCTTTGGCAGTTTAATATGGTGAATGGTATATCCATCATGTTTGCGACCCACCCACCAAACTCTAAACCAGGTCCTAAGACTGTATGTTATAACTCCTCTAAAACAGCATTTGAGTTTTTTTGTGTACCAGAATAGTTTATTATTGTGGGTTCATGCTGAAGATAGAGCATATTTTTCTAAACTCACTGAAATACGTGTCCATTTTTTTTATTTGCTTATACTCCACAGTACCAGAGGTTTACAGTCAAGAACTGGTTTCTGTGTAGGGTTTTAACTTTACTAGAAACTCTATTTTGATAGGTATATGCATGTGTGTGTGATGATTATAGGTGATGGGAATTTACTAGTTCAATGAATTCTATTTTTGTACATTTTACATTTTCAAAATAAAACAATCTTGTAATTTATTGGATTTTCTCTATATGTATGTATGTATAATGGGAAAGAAGTTGTAGTTTGGCCTTGGGAGAATGTTTGAAGAAATTGATGGAAAAGAGATGGCCATTCGACCTTTGAAAGATTTACTCAGACTGTGAATCAAAGCACAAATAAGGACCAGCCAAGTGCTGACCAATTTTAGTTGCAACTACTCCCATCAACATTAAGGGACTATCCTATATAGAAGCTTCAGTAGTTGACAGGCATTTCTGGATCTACAGGGTATTTTTTTAGACAGGATAAGATTAAGGATTGACTGCGGCAACCAACCACAGGCTATAGAATGGTAAAACAATAAGCACAAGAATGATGGTAAGGTCATCCCATGCAACAAGGAGGGTTTACAGGTCTAATAACCATATGAAACGTGTTGATAATCAAAGTTGGGTGACCGGCCAGTGGGTTGGACTTGTCCTCATGCTGTGGTGTGATTCATTTGCGGTCTTGTGGTTCGATGACTTGGCAATATTGTTTACGAAATTTTCTATTTTTGTGATAGGGAATTGATGAATCACTCAGCACTGCTATAGTGAGAGAGCGGTGGGAAAGTGGAAATAGTTAAGTCTGAAGTTCATCGAGGATGTGGAAAGTTTCTTTAGAGAAGCATATGCCTTTGCTCATTGTACCAATAAAAAGGGTGTTTGTCATTCTCTATTACTATTGTGCAGCTGTGTAAAACATTGTACAGTTTCATGTTGTGTGGGTAATTGATCTTGCAGCTTTCTTAGTATTTACTGTAATTTTGTTAGAGCATATATATCATTTAAGAGGTCTGACACTATTTGAGTGTGCTCATATAGGGCAGCCATGTTATACTATTATATGTGGAAATCAGAGAGGTATTAATACAATCCTAAAGTCCATGAATCATAATGGGTTTAGGGCATTGATGCAAGAGTTTGTAACTATATTTTTGTGGTACTGTTGTGTAATATTGTGGTTTGCACCTGGTGCCTTCTGTTAGTCTTCTGATAAGGAAAGTTTAGATTGTTAAGAGCAAATTGAATTAGTTTGTGGTCTGTCTAGTCTAGGTCTGAGAAGTTTTGATGGGTGGATCTTGCATTGATTCATATAAAGAGGTGCTGTAAGAATACCAAAAATTCAACCAGCTCTGCCTATTTTCACACCTATTGTTGAATCTGGATTGCTGTCTAGTTTTCAGCTTTACTAGAGCTGGTCAACATATGCTCTTTGAAAATATGTTTCTTTAGAGGACACCTCCTTCACCAATTTCCCATTATCAGCTTAACATTTAGGGTTTTGCCTCCAGCTTCTAGAAAAAAATAAATACATTTTTTATCTGTCATGAGTTTCCATCACACTTACAAAATTCTACCATTTTCTCTTTTAAATGTATGTCAGTATCAATATTTCTATAATGCATACTGCTATCTATTGTTTATACTTTTAAACATACGGACAACATCTCTTAAGACGTGCTGCTGTGAAGATCCTGAGAAACAGTAAGTGCCTAATTACGATGTCGGGCAGACGACCTTTACGGTCTAGGAACCGACCACAGGTCGGAGGCTTTACGACTCTCATCATAATTAGACCCTAAGGGGGATATTCACAAGAACGTGTGCTAAATATCACCAAAAAATGTTAACACAACTTTACACATCGCAGTCCATGGCGGGAAAATAACCCTGTGTTAACGTGGAATTCACAACACGGCGGTACCATGCGATAGTCTCCTGAAATCGCGGACAATGTCCGTGAACAACCACCTCGACGGCGATAAAAACACAAACCCCAACACCAAAAAACGTGCGATGAGCCCATTCGCGATGAGGAAATCAGCGATAAGCAGCGCCAGGCCTGCCATACACACACAGCAGGCGGGAAAATCACTACAAAAGGAGAAAAAACACACAAACACAAAATGACCAACACACAAGCACCATGGAGGCAGCCGGAGCAGGCGCAGAGGACGAGCGCAACCCCACAAGTACCCCGGACGACCAGCCCGGGACCACGGTGACAGGGAAGGGCAAGGACAAGAAGAAGAGGAAGACGAAGTACAGTCCGCAGGAGAATCGGATCCTGGTCACGGAGGTGATAGAACACCATCAACAACTGTTCATTGCCTCCAATGTGTCATTGGGCACCAGAAATGGATTATGGCGGGCCATCGTGGACAAGGTGAATGCCGTCGGAGAGTACAAGAGGTCAATGGACGAGGTCAAGAGGCGATGGAATGACATCAAGCGCAAGACCAAGGAGAAACTCGCAGCCAACCAGAAGGCAGCAATGCAGACTGGAGGTGGGAGGCCTGCGCCACAGCACGAGCTGGATGACATGGAGGAGCTGGTGTCGACAGTCATCAGTGTGGAGACCGTGGCAGGAGTCGGGGGACCGGACACTGCTCGACAGGACACAACACAACCGCAACAGGGTGAGTGACCACCAGGTACTGGGGGGACGGGGAGAGATGGCCACAATGGCACACATGCACAATCAAGCAGAGCACAGTGCACACCCACAATGACCCTGGATCATGGCCCTGATCTCCAGACTGTCACAATGTACATTGCCATGCTGTCTGAATGTGAACATGTACCATGCGGCTACATACATGTGGACACATTGTAACACAGCATCTCCCCTTCACATTGCAGGGGCACCATCAACACCTCCTGCAGAGCAGTCCCAGCCACTCTTCACTGATGACGAGGAGAACACCACCAGCATCGACACCCAAGCCCTCCAAGACATCATTGAACTCATCCGCCAATCACCTCCAGGACCAGGGCAGCCCAGCTGCATCGAGGAGACCCCACCCACTCCACAAACCACCCAGCAGGAGGCACCTACAACCCTGGCTGTCTCCCAAGACCCCCAGGAACAACACATGGCCTTCCAACGCCGTGTGCTGGAGGGCCAGAGGGAGACAGCTGAGCAGGTGCGGTGGGGTTCAACCTCATGGCTACCAAACTGCTCGCCATCCACGGGTGTCTAGGTCCCATCAGGGACCAGCTCCAGTCCCTAACGGACACCCACGGCCCACTCCATGGTCTCCAATGAGCCATGACTGACATTGCTGGAGTCCTGACTCGGAGCCAAGAACACCTGTCTGCTCAGAGTGGCTCCAGCGATTCCAGCCGTGAGCTGGCACACATGCGGAGGCTCATGGAGGACATGGTGCGGATGGAGGCGGAAAGGATGGCAGCCACCGCTGCACATCAGCGAAATGTAGCTGGGATCTACCAGGCCCTGCATGTCCTCATCATGGCATTGCTGCCACAAGGCGTGGCGATGATGAATGCTGCTGCCCCCACACCATCCACATCTCCGCCCCCTGGTGTGTCAGTGCCTCCCAGTGCGGCAGGCGTATCCACTCCGGCACCTGATGTGTCACTGCAACACAGTGCGGCCGACAATCCTCCTCCAGCCCCTGATGTGTCAGTGGCACACAGTGCCACAGCCGGTACTGCAACACCCACAGGTGGGTCAGAGCACACATCCGAGGACGAGGACGTGGATGGGCTTGGGTTCAGAAGTAGGCACTAGCATTCATGTCCGCCACCTTGCCTGTTTCTGCTTGGTGCAGCACATGGCCTCATGACCTGCCACTGACCCCTGATACACTCCGCTGCACTCACCTTGGACCGCGACATGGACTGCCATATCCTGTTCGATGACCAATGACACGGCGACCAGACTGCGGACTGTACCCTTCCTCTTCCGCAGTACTTGTCATCCCCGGATGGACTCTGGCTGGCCCTCCACGGGCCCATATTGTGTAGTGTGCTTGGCATGGACCTGTACTGCTCCAGCTGCAATACTCCACCGGATGTGCAATAAACATCCAGAAACGCACTGCTGTGTCATGTCTTTCATCATTCATGTATGAATGTGTGGATGAATGTAGGGACAGTGATTTCCCTCACGTCAATGATGCTCATCTATTGGGATGCCAGTCACAGTGTGGCACATTGCCTATTGTGTTCCGCTTGCCGTGGACACTACAACAGGGACACACGCATTAGTCACTTCCTTGTCCGGACATGGACTGAACCACGCCCTGAGCCTCCGAGTCATTGTTGCAAGCCCTGCTCTGGTCCGGCGTACGCCAGGCCAGACCACTCCGCCTACGCTCAGAGGGGGGGCCCACATAGCTACATGTCGCAGGCGTACATGCTGGTGGTATGCAGGTCACTGGTCTAGTTGTCAGCATGTCACGGCCACTCCCTGAGGGCAGGTTTGCACACACACCACACCCATCCGGCACAGGCGTCACAGGCCATGTGACCCCGCCAATATAAGGGGCCGACAATGTCACATTCCCCACTGCCGGTGGTGACTGGATGACGGACGCTCCACGGTTCTCAATCATAAAGGGCCCATGAGTTGTTGCGCACAGGGTTGGTCGCACCCGAAGCCTTGCGCCCGTCACGGGCCTACCACCACGTGGCGCTGACTGGGGTTGCACAGGGTTAGTGGCACCCGAAGCCTTGCGCCCGTCACGGGCCTACCACCACGTGGCGCTGACTGGGGTTGCACAGGGTTAGTGGCACCGAAATAGCTGAGCGGGTGTCCAGCCTGCGATGATGACGTGTGCACTGATGTGGTCTCTGCCATTGATGACTCAGGACTCATCGTCATGTGTGGGACCTGCTGTGCCGCGGGGCGGCTCCGCATGATGTGGACCATGTCATGGTGGCGGGACCGGGGCCTGGAGCTTGCACGGGCACGTGGTGTGCCCACTGGTGGACACACCGTTGGCGGCAGGTGAGCAGTGGGCCCGGGGTGCGCAAGTGCAGACAGCCAGCGCTGGCCGGCGGGAGGGGGTGGGGTGCGGCTGCATGCATGCGCAGGGACGGACAGGTGTTGTTGCTGTGTGCTGTGTGATGGACTCTGCCATGATTGACTCTGGCCTTGATTACAGGTTGCAGACCTGGTGGCTTGCAGTGTATCCCGGCACGTGGTTGGAGACACACCGGTGGCAGCAGGTGAACAGTGGGGCCTGGGTGCGCAGGGGCGGCGGTGTCTCTCTCTCTCTCCCTTCCTTCCCTCTCTCACTCTCTCTCTCCCTTCCTTTCCTTCTCTCTCTCTCACTCTCTCTCTCTCTCCCTTCCTTTCCTTCTCTCTCTCTCACTCTCACTCTCTCTCCTTTCCTTCCCTCTCTCTCTCACTCTCTCTCTCCCTTCCTTTCCTTCTCTCTCTCTCACTCTCACTCTCTCTCCTTTCCTTCCCTCTCTCTCTCACTCTCTCTCTCCCTTCCTTTCCTTCTCTCTCTGCCTTTCTTTCATTTTCAGTTTCTCTGTGTCTCGCTCCTTTGATGTGCGCATGGCACACGTTCTGATTTTGTGCTTTGTTTTCCAGGCTGTGACATCGAGATTGTCCCGGACGGACCCGACAGGAGTCTTCCGCATTGGTGTTTTGTGTTGTATTTCAATAAAGTTTTTGGTTATTACTTCAGTGCTGTGTGACTGTTTCTCGTTCTTCTGGCCACACATGTGTGTTATTTTTTGTCAATGTGCGTCATCAGGCGCTTTTTGTGGCTCTTGTGTCGTGCACGGTATGTGTATGTCGGGTGGGGGCGGGGGGGCCTGGGGGTGGCGGTGGGTGTTGTGGCCCTCATGGGTATCGGAGCTGCATGATCATTGTCTCCATGGCATCTGTGGGTCTTCAGGTGTGGCTCTTGGCTGGGCTCCCTTTCATGCTGCAGGTAGTCGTCCTGCTTTACACCAGCAAAAGGCAGGTGTTAAATCCCTGATGCTACCGCGGCGTATCGCCTGTTTTTGGTTCGCATCGCAGATCTGGGAGTTCGTTGTGAAAGTGGTGTTGTGGTTTTTTTGTGTGTTTTTACACGGGAACGCCTACTCTGCATCTCATTAGGGTTAGTTGGTGGTGTCCACCGTGGTGTTAAATTTTGGGGCAGTTGTCGCGGGAATACTGGCGATGTCTGCAGTTTGCACCCGCTTGTGAATGGGGTGTTAAATCTATCTCCACTTTTGATGAGTTAAGGTGGAGATAAATCGGAGATAAGTCCTTGTGAATATCCCCCTAAGTCTTTACTAGTAGAGATGGTCCAGAAACCCTTTGAAAATAGGAGCAACATGATTTTGAAGACTTGGGCATGATCATATGTAGAAAGGGAGTTAGTTCTAATGTTTCAAGTCCCGGGTAGTATTATACCTGGAGCACTAGGGCCCAGTCTGAGTTGGTGCATACCCACATTGGGTGCACCAGGTATAGACCAGAACTGTGGCTTAAACACAGAAAAAAGCAAGCTGTTTTTAAGCGCTAACTCACAGATAAGAAATGCCTTGGAAAAAGCATAGTTTAGTAACACAGAATGGCAGCAAATAAATAATACCACTTACCTTGCGCTCGGCGATCGCAAGGTAAGTGGTTTTATTTATTTACTTTACATTCCCTATCATGTCGTTTGTCATTTTCACCCTCCCACCCCTGCCCCGCCCCACTGCCCCACCGAGCTTACCTGCACGGGCCGCTACTGTGTAGCACCCTAAACACCACCCCCTGAGCTATGCCCCTGGTAAACTTGAAACGGCATCACAAGTCCATTGAACGGGAAACATCAATTACAACGGAGTCATTACAATGACCTACCTTTACAACGCAACAGTTACAACGCAACTGCCTTTACATTGCTTGCCATTACAATGCATGCCATTACAACGCATGTCACTACAACGCATGCCATTACAACGCATACTATTACAACGCATGCCATTACAACTCATTAAAAGGTAAGTAATGGAGATTTTTTTAGTTTTAGGGTGGGTATGGGTTTTGGGGTACATGGGAATAGTAATTTTTACCCCTACACTATCCAACACTTTCCCTACTGTTGCACTCACTGGAGTGGGAATAGTAATTCTTACCGCTACACTATCCAACACTTAGTCATTTTTACCCCTACACTATCCAACACTTACCCTACTGTTGCACTGACTGGAGTGGGAATAGTAATTTTTACCCCTACACTATCCAACTCTTACCCTACTGTTGCCCTGAAAGTATTATGCGTTGAAATAGTATGCGTTGTAATGGTATGTATTGTAATGGAATGTGTTGTAATGGTAGTTTTTAAAAATGTGTTGTAATGGCATGCGTTCTAAAATCATGCGATGTAATTGTAGTTGCGATGTAAAGAGTGCGTTGTAAAAGCATGCGTTGTAATGGCATGTGTTGTAACATCATATATTCCAATGAACCCCCTATCATGGAAAGTTAAACCACATGACCTTTAACCAAAATTATAGGCCAATCTACTTTTTTTTAAAACATCCTTTTTGAAATCTTGAAGCTGCAGGATTCTAGTGAACAATGATTGACAGCAGGAAAAAGCAACTAGCGACGGACAGATGATGGCACTCTTATTTTTTAATGATTAATAGTGAACTGGGCGAGTCACGGAGCTTGAAAGGAGCCCACATGATTTTTAAGCAGTCAAACAGGGGTGGCTAGTCCTAAATAATTTTCCTGGATACTATTGTTGCTTTTAGTAATGTCAGACCTATACCAGCCCCAGCTAGATGATTAGATGAATGCTTGACAAGCGGTGATACCCTTTAGTAATCGGGTCATGAGAAAGACAGTTTGACAGATTGCTACAGAAGGATGCTGAAAGATCGGGTAATTAGGCACATGACATGTTTTTGAAGGTTTTTAAGTCTGACTCTGGTTTGAGATCATGGAGGGATGGATTGGTGCTCATATTGGTACTTCCAAGGATGATGAGCTTTTGTAGCTATTCTGGTTATTCTTGTAGGAGGAGGTCAATCTTGAGAGGTGTTTTGTAATTAATTGGAGCATCTGATATGCTAATGTCCAGAGGGAGGGAAGAGCAAAGCAGTGGGCTGGTGTCAAGAGCGCAAAATCAGTTGTACAGGTTAGAAAAGGGTAGAGAGTGTGGAATGAGGTATACAGAGAACAATGAACAATTAGAGTTGGGGCAAGGACGGAGGTACAAGCATGGTCTACAGGAGTTATTTTACCAGGAGGGGGTGTTGAGAGGTGAGCAGTATATTATGAGATGGAGAAGGAATAGGAGATGGATGACCAAGTAGTGGCATGTTGGAGGTCTGATTCTAAGAGGCCTTACCTTGCCATTAGCTCGGTGTAAGAGGCTACAGAAGGTAAGATGAAGGATTGGGAGTGGTGGAGGTCTAGGTGGATTTGAAGGTGTTAGTGTCTTGGTCACATGAATCATTTGACACTGGCTGCAACTGAAGTCTTCTGAGGAAGGAGGCAGAAGCCCGCTTGGTGGTTTAATGATGTGCCTCTTACAAAAGAAGCATTTGGTACAAAATAAGCTCAACCATCATGGATGTATTTTGTCAACACCCACTCCATGCAGGAAATCTCATGGTATGTTCTCGGCTTGAATGCTGAACTTAGATAAACCATCAATCAATAATATGTGAGGTGATGTTTTGAGTGAGCCAGCACGTAAACAAAAGAAAATTTGATGAAGAGGCATATCTAAGAAAGCATCTTTAATGGACAGAACTGAAAATTCACCAAAAGCCATAGAGTTCTAGGGTAACCCAGCTCTAGCGTAAAACTTTGAAGTGAAGGATCAAAAGATAATATTTAAAGAAATTATAGAGGAACAATGAGTTGAGGATCTTGGTCATCAACACCCCAGTGGGCCTTTCTGGGGTAGAGAGTGGAAGGGTATAAGGCACTTTGCCTGTCATTACTCTAGAAGAAATAGGTAATAGTAATAAAAGGAATAAAAAAAGAATAAAATAGTAGAGCAAGTGGACCAGATGGTCTCTATAATGCAATGTACAAATGTAGGGCCTCATTTATGAAAACAGTTGCATCGTTGCGATAAAACAGCGATGAGACAGTTTTAACTGCACCCTCCATGCGACACGATGGATGCGCCGTATTTAATGTACGGCACTCCATGTCGCAAGGAATGACAGATATGTCAGGAATCCTGATGTATCTGTCAGCGCAAAAGTCACGCATTGCTGGAGTTGTGTCGCAAGCATGATGCAACTCCAGCAATGCATGGGGTAGGCCTATTCCTATTGCACTGAGTCACCCTTTTGACACAGTGGAGTCCTAGTAGTGTTGCAGTGAAATCTCATAGATTTCACTGCAACACTTCTACGACCCTTTTTATGTGAGAACGTCCACCCTGCATACATTAATCCTGACACAGGTATAATGTGGTGCAGGGCTTTACATGGTGACACATCTGCCTAGATGAGTCACCTTGTAAATATGGCGCAATGCGGCGCATTGTTTACGCCGCCACTGCATCACGAAAAGTGATGCAACGGCGGTGCGAAAGTGTCGCAAGGCCTTCATAAATAAGGCCCGTAACCCAGAGCTTTGGGCAGGCGTTTTGTGCCTGTGCTTTAAGGTAATTAGAACTACAGGGCAACTTCTGACTAGTCGGTCAGACTCAGTGAAAACTACTATTTTTAAGAAAGGTAATTGAGTATTTCAATGAATGTCTTCAAAAGAAGTTTCACCTAAACTGTTTGCTCGACTATAACTTAGGTGGGTCAAACCATGGGTGACAGATAACAATTTAATCCCAGTTGAATGAACTGGGTTTAGACAGGGTTACTCCATGCTTCCTCATATTGTTGTGCTGGATTCAATACTTACCAAAGCAACAAGTATAGGAAGTATATTTTATATGGATTTCAAATCAGCTTTTGACCTGGTGGACAGACACATACTGTGGAGAAAACCGACTCAAATGGGGATTCCCAAGGGATTACTTGGTCGTCTGAAAGCCTTTCAGACCAACAATAGGACACAGTTTATTATAGACTCACAGGCAGAGAGTACAGTGTGAATATTGATCATCAAAGGGCTAAAACAAAGTTACATGTTAGCCTCACTGCTGTTCCCTCTGTTTCTCCCAGATTTACTGGCAAATCTCTGAGAAGTAAATGCAAATCATCCACGGGTCCAGAATCGTCAAATTGATTTATTATTAGATGCTGGTGATTTAGTATTGTTGGACCTAACTACTGCAGACTTACAGAGACAGCTGAATGCATTAAACATTTTTTTCAACATTAACAGCTTTTTTATAAATGCTTCCAAGACCTAGGTGATTGATTTTGGTAATGGAATCATTCTATACATACACCTTTGATGAAAGACCTATGTTTCAATCTCAGGTAAAATATAGTCAACAGAGAGCTTGCCACAGTCTTGGAGCTATGTCGATTTAACAATCTGTAAAGTGGCTACTAAGTTGAACATTCACTGCAAATGTACAAGGCAAAAAAAATCCATTCTTATGTATGGTGTTTCTAGCATTTATGATATTAAGGGCAAATGTTTAAGGGCCTTATTATGAGTTTGGCAGTGCGGAAGTGGAACCGCCCCGCTCCTGCACTGCCAAACCCGTGTGAGCACCGCCAGCCAGATTTTTACGTTTTTCGTCATATGGGCTTGCGGTTCTTTGGCCGTCCCACGGCCATGCGTATAAAAAAGACACCGCAATGGGAATGCAAAAGCAAGTTCCTGCAGGGTATGGACTGTCAAGTACATGCCCTGCAGGAACTAGGGGGTGCATGAACACCATGTGCCCCCCTGCATGTATCTCCAGGCCCAGAGGCACAAGGGGGCCCTGTAGGGACCCCTTGTTTCCTCACCGCCAAACCTTTCATGGCGGGCTCACCACTGTGAAAAGTGAGGCAGGAGGAAACCCGTAATATGCTTGGCGAGGCTGCAGTGGCCCCGCAAGAATATTTTGTCCTTAACACTACTGCAAGAGCGCCATGGATTGCGGATCCCTGGTGGCAGCAGCGGTCCAACCACCCTACTTGTAATAGGGTGGTTGGACCACCACCATGAGTTTGGTGGTCCATCGGACCGCCAAACTCATAATAAGGCCCTAAAAAAGGTCTTTGCTTACTTCAAGCACTTAGAGCTGAAATACTTCGGCTAGAATTGAGATCATAATCCCTGAATCATCAGATATATGTTCAGTGTATAAAATTCCTTGGGTCCTTAATCCAATCTAATGTTAAGTCAGTGGCATTTGAGTATTTTAAGAAATGTTGTACTAGTCAATTACCTGCAATCAAACAATGTGTAATAGATTTAGACACTTGATATGATGTAAATTTTGAGACATAAAAGTATTAGCAAATCAACAAACACTAATATAGAAAAGGTGTTTGAGGGATAAAATGTGGGAGTGCTTTTTTTTAATTCAGATTTGGATGGAATAAGAAGCAAATAAGCATTGACTTTTCTAGTTGCTGTTAAACACAAATCTGGGCTAGCAATCTATCTGTTATATGTAGCAAGCTCAATTAGAGACGACCTTCGTTGCTTTATCGATTGTCATTATTGTTTAAAATATGTGCCCTCAATATCTCCCAATAAAATGGTAATCTTTTTTTCTTCTCTGTCCAAATGTTTTGACACAGAGGTAAAAAGTTTCTAAAACCATTGTTTAAAGAAGTAGGTTCATGCTCATGTAAAGTAAATGAAGCATCTGAATACTTGTTCAGACTACAGTCTGAAAGGGGTCAAGAGCAGTAGGCATGTTTGAATAATAATGTTGAACTGATGGAGAGTATGGTGTTACTTTTGGAATTACTATTTCATTCTATTTTTCTATTTTGTGAACTCATTTACGTAATTTATGGAAAATTTTAAAGAAATGTTGCAAAATCTTTTGTTGTTATTTATATGGGCTAAGAAGTCTGAATACTTCAACATTTTGTTATTATTGGCAAATTGGTAATAGCATCTCTATTTGCTTGAGTACGCAGATTTTAGATAGGAAGTTGAAGTGAAGCCCATTTATTTATTGCCTAATAACACATTAGGGTGAAGTTTCATATACTCTGATACTCTCCCTTGTGCCTGGGTTTCATATTTCTGAATGAGAAAAATAACCGTTTTATAAAGTCTTTGCATAAAACACCTAAGCCTGATAAGAAAAACTTTAACAATTTTCTCTTGAAAGGGCTGGGATGTGCCATTATTTTAACTGTACATGAAACACCAAAATAATATTTCAGCCAAGAGGGTCACCTTAGTTTTTCCTGTTTCTCGCTGCATCGAGGAGCTAAACATTGAAATATTATCCAACAGTTGAAGCAAGTCTATGACAGTCAATATTGAGCAGATGTGGATTAAGGATATCAATCTTGAAAACCTAATGGATTTGGGGAATTTGTGATTAATCGTCATAGTTATAGGCAGTGGTTCAATTCCCAGTGAGCTGGTGCTCTTTGTGAACCATGTGAGCTGGCTCTTCAGGCTAGTGTAGAGAGATGGTTCTCAAAGACAGCTATCTGAACTAGCCCTCGAAGATGGCTGACATCCCCATACAGCCACCTTTTTTAAAGCTCTACTTCCCTCTGTGTGTTTCTGAAAATATTGTATACTTACTTTCTGCGCCTGACCCCAAGGCATTTATTGATTGTTTTCTACACTGATGCTATCCTCACTTCTCCCAATATGCGACTCATCTTTTTCCAATTCCCCAGTTTATGCAGTTGATATGCCCTTAAATTGCCTGTCTGCTCCTGCAATGCATATTTAAAGTCACCGGAAAGGCAGGGAGAGCACACTGTTGCTGTAGCTTCACAATAGCTAGAACACACAAGAAGAGATGAGTGTGGGTCACTGAGAACTTACCTCCTGGTAAACATGGAAAACACTGATTCCTTCCCTCCTTCACAGTCTCATTAGCCTTTGATACATCAGTATGTTGGACCCCCCCAGCGTGTCCACATTCTTATAAGTGGCACTGGGAATGTTGTTAACATTAGTCACTACATCTCACTCCCAACAATTCCTTCAAATTTCTATATGTCAATAGTTTTAATAAAATAGACCCATCATAATTTGAAATTATTAATATCAATCAATTATTGTAGTATGCATTCATTTATATTGTATTAAAACAAAATCATGATGAAACTCATACATGTAGAAAGATTTATGGCTAATGTCATGTCTAATGTCATGAGTACAGAGATATTCATGGCGACTAGCACAAGGTGAGAGAAAGGTCATCTTGGAATAAATATACAGACCGTGTGGGTGCATAGAGCCTTTTTTTTTTTTTTTTTACAAAGAAAGCTTAACACTATACATTCAAATACCCAATAACAGAAAACTATTTCATATGTATATTCACTAAAACAAAGGGACTCGTTGGGCCTAGGAGTGCCAGAGGGAAGGTGTTTTTTTATCACACCTGATAAAATCTGACACCCGGGGATTCAGGGGCTTATTTATGAGCCCTTGTGTCACTTTTGCGTTGCTGGTGCGTCACATTTTGTGACGCACCGGTGGCGTAAAAAATGCGCAAGGTTGCGCCATATTTACAAAGTGACGCATCTAGGTAGATGCGTCACTGCATAAACCCCTGCGCTACATTATACCTGCGCCAGGTATAATGTATGCAGGGTGGGCATTCCCCCGCAAGAAAGGGTCGTAGGAGTGGTGCAGTGAAATCTATGAGATTTTGCTGCACCACTTCTAGGACGCTAATGCGTCAAAACCTTACGCCTGCCTCATGGCAGGCGTTAAGGGTGACGCAGGCCCTTTCACATGGGGCATTTGCCCCATGTGAAAAGAACATTGCTGGAGTTGCGTCACGCTTCCGACACAACTTCAGCAATGCGCCACTTTTGCGCCCACAGGTACGTCAGTAATACTGACGTATCTGTCATTCCTTGCGACATGATGCCTCATACAGTAAATATGACGCATCATTCGTGTCGCAAGGAGGGCGCACTGAGAAGTGTCGCATCGCTGCTTTCACGCAGCGATGCAACACTTCTCATAAATGAGGCCCTCAGGATTTATCGGGTCCGATAAAATTCACCCTGGCCGAGTTTTTTGTGACTAACATGCAGCTTTTGGTGCTTGCTTCTACAGAATCCTCATGTCACGTTAATACCCTACTATGGCAAATCTAACCTGCCGAAATTTAATAAAGGGTATGAATTTAGTCGCACCTGGTAATTACAAAAATTCTGACCCCCTGCGCCAACAGGGGTTGGCGAAAGGGTCAGAAAACTCTGGATTACTCGTAATCAGGGCCTTAAAGTTCACAATGCAGGTCTGCATTGGAATAATAATTTTGTAGTACTTTTTACTTAAAAGGTTTGAATACAGGCGTTCACCTTGCTCACTCAGGATCTTAAAGAAGCTGTCGCAGTATGCATAAAATCTATCTCTGTACATTGTCGATGGGCATATAAAATTAACAAAACTTTGAGACAGTTCATTTTGGTAAGAGACCACCAGCTCGGAGAAAAAAAAAACTGAAACCGCAACAGCGGAGCGTTCACTTCCGTCTCGTTTTCATACTGCGAGGAAACTTTTTCATAGCTATAGTAAAGGTTCCTTCTAGTCAGAAGTTAATGTACGGCCTCTGGAGACAAACTGAAACCGTTCACAACCCACTTCTTCGCCAGTTCCCTACTTGGAAATTACACAGGGCGGAGAAACAACAAGAAGTACCCACGGAAAAAATATATGCTTCTGGTTGGACTATGCTTTTATGTACATTGAGGAAAATCAAACGTATATGCGCTGTGAACGATTGCACAATGCTCATCTACAAATGCATTATAGCAGGGACATCTTAAGGTTTTTTGGGGCCCTGGGCCAAACATATTTTGGGGCCCCTGTTCAGTACAGCTTTGAATTTATGATCCAATTTCACCTCTTTCATGCCCTCTTTAGCCATGTCACTGACAGTGAACAGGCACACTCCTACAAATTCTAAATGTTTTGTACATTTAAAATTCAGGGATCGTGAAATGTGTTTTCAATATTGTAACACAACAGCAGTTCACTAATATTACTGCAAATAATCTCTGTGACGACCTCTCATTTCTCATATGTGATGTCCTGTTTTGATCTAAAGGAATCGTAAACACAACATTTCTCTGCAAAATGTCTGTACTAGACTCACACAAACATTCACCCACATTAAAAATTCATGAAAGGAAAAATGTATTTAAAACAATCTGTTTAAGAATTATTCAAGGACATCAGGGCAAGACCCTGCTGGACAGAGCTGGCTCTATCAGGGACCCCCCTGAAAGGCTGGGGCCCTGGGCCAGAGCCCACTCTGCCTATGCACTAAAGCATCTCTACATTATAGGTCGAAATGTGAAATCTTCACTCAGTGAAATGACCTGTCCTGCGGATAATTGATATCATATGTACACGTTTGAGTGGGACATCTGCCAAGTTTTGGCGGAAGTCCCGCACCTGCCAAACTCTAAATCCCCTTAAATACATTTTACACACAGTGAGCTACACAGGTCTGTGTCCAAATTATAACAAATATTGGCAAAGCCTATAGGTCTGGTCAAATCAAAGCTATGTTTGTGGTGCAAAGTTATTTCTATTTATGTTTTGCAAGCCCAGGCAAAATAACTTAAAAGGATAAAAGGAAAAAATGCAGCCACTTAATCGTGGTAGTCATGTGCTGCAATTAAAATTTAAGGGAAAATAAGGCATCACATTATATGGCACTGTCTGACTTACAGGAAAAAATATGGAAAAAAAGGAGAAAGAAATGAATGAGGAAATATAAAAGTAGTAAAGAGAAAACTAAAGGAGTGGCTCACCAGCCCCATGATTAAAATATCTCACTTTCAGGTAGTTGTGCACACGTGCTCAGGCAAAATGGCGTCACTCACAAGGCACTAGAGCCAATTGAGTCAACGGCTGAAGTGGGCCGAGCCACTGCCTCATGTTGTATGTTGTAGAGAGAAGTAGCAAAATATGACTGACACTCAAAAAGACCAATCAATGAAGAGGGCAAAACCACTTGTCTGTGTATGTATGTATGTATATACTTTTTAGGTCTCGCCTAGCGAACGCAGCGCATGCGCTGCTTCGCCTTGGCGAGACTATTGTTGTCGGTTTTGCTAGCGAAGGGAGACAAACCATGTGCGCGCACGGACAGGCGATGTGCACGCGCATGGCGTCTCCTCTGCCTCACACGCTCCCACCGCGCGCTCACACGCTCCCACCGCGCGCTTGTTTTTTTCTTCTTTGGACAACTAGTCGTGTAACAGCGCCACCTACCGGCCGCATGCCATCCCACCGCCCCAAAGTCAACAGCCTTGTCCACAATGCCCGACGCCTCCCATGGGACCCCACATTGCCCACCATATGCCTGCTCTAACAACACTGTGCCCTGATCCCCCCCCTCGCAATCCGCCACCTCCAAAGCGCGCTCCAGAAGTCCAGAGTGTGCATGACTGTTTCCTCTCTGGTCAATGCCCAGGGGCACACGGCGCGCCTCCGAACTGCTTCTTCAGAGCCATCCCCGGGGCGCAGTCACCTCGCCCGTTGTTTTGGCTCGACTTGTTTATCAATGGCTGACAGTTTCCTCCTAAGTGCCGGGTGGGGTGAATTTGAATGCGAGTCAATGGCCTATTTAGCATAATCTAAGACTCAGATTTAAATTACAAGGATCCGTCCTTCTCCTGAAGTTTGTAACTGAAAGACCTGTGCGTTTTTTCTGCATTTAAAGGGGCGGCCGCTTTGCATAGCCGTCCACTTTAAAACTAGTGCTTTGAGATGCAGGGAAGTTAAAAAGAATCGTAATTAAGGAGAAGGGTGTATGCCTCTGGAGTTCAAGTTTGAATAAAACAACGAATGACTCGAGTTTGCAAGGTGGAAACCTGCTCCGGGGTCCGTATTTGAGCTTAAACCGGAGTAGTAATTAAGGCGGGCAATAACATCGACATTACCGGTTGCATGTGTCTGAAAAGTAAATCCGTCTACAGGGATCTGACATGTAAAACACCTTGGTACGGTTTTTTAGTGTACTAGTACTGTGGAAGACACAAAAAATAGAATACGCCATTTTAGAATGAACAAATTTCAGGTCATTTTATACAGCATTTTAGACACGAACACTTCAATACTCAACAATAAGGTTTAGGCAGTCTCCACAGGGATTTAAGTTGGAGTCCATTGATTAAAAGGGCCCTTTCAGATGCTTTCTAATGCAATCGTGACAGTGTAGTAATACTAAACTCCTGCGTCTTGGAATGGAGTTGGCGTGGACCCGTGGTTGTGTGTTGGCCTAAATCAGGGTTTATTTGAACCTAAACGCTGTTCACGTGCTGTATGCTCGGGGCATGACAGACGTCTGCAGTGTACTTCATACATGTAAATACATGGGTTCATCTTAGTTTGCAATCGTTGCTTTGTTCTGCGCAGTGAAGCAATGTGGGTGTGTCTGTCTGAGGTAGTGTAAGGTGGCGGCTATCGGATGCGCATTACGGGTGTTTTTGACTGTGGCATACAAATAAGTGATAGAGTTCATTCGTAATGCAAACAATAAAGATCAAAGGTTTAGTGTGTGTGGGGGGATTTATGCAGGCAGGGGTAGATGCTGGCCCCAGTATTATTTTCCGCTGACGTCACATGCCCACGGCCCGACCGTTCCCACGACTCCAGGGCCCAGTAGTAATGCCCGGAGCAAAGCCACCACGTTTGTTACATTTTTGGACATTAGACCAGAAAAGCTAGAGATATACCAATATGCGATCATGATAGATCCCCGATTTAATATTCTGCCATTTTTTTATGCTCCTAAAAGTGTGACATCATAAACAGAGTGGGCGTGGCGTTCTAGAGAGCAGCCATCCATTCACATTTTGGAAATCTATAGGCTTCTTGCTTTACTTTCTCCCAAAATCAGAAGTATGGCCGGCTCTCCAGCGTTGTATGATTTACTCTATTGTGCAACAGCCAATCATATGAACGCTTGTTAGGTTTTCTGTGTTTATTATTACTTTGCTGTACATTTGTAGCATGTTCTTTTAGGCGACTTTAAACCAAGTTTCAGATGGAGAGGCACAGAAGTGGGCAAGGACTCCTGACTCGTTTGCTCTCCCAAGCGCGCCCACACGTCCTGGCCACTCGCTCCGCCCTCTCCGTCTCCTTTTTTTGCTTGCGCTTCTCTCGCGCTTCTTGTTCTAAACATTCACCAGTTTTCCACCCTTGTTGGATATATTTTATTAACGAGGAATCCTTTAATACTTTTATGCCAAGCTCTCGCCTATCTTTTTTGATGTCTCTTACTCAAAGCGACCGTCACTCTGTTTAGCGCCTTTTTTTTTTTTTTTTTTTAAAGCTTCCTCCGCGGGCGCCACTTTATTTGCTCAACCACATCAGCACCCACTCAAGTATACCAGTCTTTCTCTATTTCCATTCTTGCTATGGGCCGAATATTTTATTATATATGTGCACTGCCTTACCAGTGTGCTTGAGTACTTCTGAGCACTTTCTATTAGGACAACAAAGAGAAGTCTTTCCACACACAGCCTTTTTCCCTCCATTAGTGATCTCCGGGGACGTTCATCTTGCCGGGACTGAGAAATTCTCCAACTGATGTCCCTTCCATGGACACACAGATGTCGCCTTTGACCCTGCCCTACAGCCAAACTCCCCAACGTCTTACTACTTTCTACCCATGCGGGGCTGTCCTGTTCACGTCCCAGGATGTGCACATCAACAACCGAGCCTTCCTCCTCCAGGCCAAGGTAAATGCAGTTCCTCCCCTCTTTTCCTCATCAGGGATCGCATTCCTTTTTTTTAAAAACAAAAGAACGTCAGCCCGTAAGCACTACAGTCAGTCTCTACTGTATAGAGTTTTGTCTCCCCCACCCCCCATTTCAAATCTCGTCACCCCTGCCTATTTTCTACCCTGCAGAGAAACTTGACCTAGTCGATCAAGAGATCCCAGAGACTTTGCATAAAGGTGTTATTGCTCCTGCTCCAATCAAGTGTGGTTTTGAAAGCTCTATTTTCCTAGTACACAAGAAGGAACAAGCATTTGCAATGCAATAGGTCTCGCATTTACGCGAGTTTGAGCTATTGACATTGCAAATCACAATGCCTTTTATTTTTGTTTTTTTGAACATAAATAAAAGGCATTGTCATTTACAATGCCATTAGCTTAAACTCGCGTAAATGCGAGACCTATTGCATTGCAAATGCTTGTTATTAACTGTTTTGATTGCAAGAGCCTAGCCAACAACTAGAGGTGTCAAGCCAGTCCTTAAAAAGTGGTGTTATCCAGTTACCCCATAGTTTCATGTTTGTGCACATCAGTGATGTGGGAAAACCAGATCTCTGCAAGATAATTCATTACCCCATTGCAATCAGCAAACTGATAACACCATGCAATAACATGTACAGTAATGGTGTTATTAGCATAATCCCTCATATTTTTGTTGCCATGAAAGTTTAAGAAAGAGCATAGTCAGCAGTAGCAGTACTACAGCTTCCTCATAGTGTAGTGTGAAATGTAACACAAGCCTCTCATTCTTTGTCAAATATAGGGGCATATTCTCAAGAACGTGTGATAACTACGGCAAGCGTAGCTTAACGCAACCCCACACATCGCAGTCCATCGCGGGAAAACAACTCTGTGTTAACGTGGTATTGACAACACAGCGGTACCACGCGATAGTCACAGGACAACGCGTGAAATGAACGCGTTAAAAACAACGCGATGCCGCAAAAACGCGAAACCCCAACGCGAAAATAGTAGCGATGACGCCAATCGCGATGCAAAAATCTACGAAAACCAGCCACAGGCCTGCAATTCCCACGCGTCATGCGGGAAAATGCACCATAAAAGTAGAAAAAAACATACCAACAAAAGCCAAACAACAGCGAAGCACAATGGAGGCAGCCGGAGCAAGTACAGAGGACAACCAGAACCCCACAAGCCCCACGGAGGACCAGCCTGGGACCTCGGGGTCAGGGAAGGGCAAGGACAAGGACAAGAAGAAGAGGAAGACGAAGTTCAGTCCGCAGGAAAACAGGATCCTGATAACGGAGGTGATAGAACACCATCAATCACTGTTCGTCACCTCCACTGTGTCACTGGCAACTAAAAATGGAATATGGCAGACCATCGTGGACAAGGTGAATGCAGTCGGAGTGCTGAAGAGGACAATGGACGAGGTCAAGAGGCGCTGGAATGATGTGAAGCGCAAAACCAAGCTGAAACTCGCAAACAACCGGAAGGCAGCAATGCAGACTGGAGGTGGGAGTCCTGCGCCACAGGAGGAGCCGGACGAGATGGAGGAAATGGTGTCAACAGTCATCAGTGGGGATACGGTGGCAGGAGTCGGGGGACCGGACACTGCTCAACATGACCGGACACAACAGCAACAGGGTGAGTAACCACCAGGGACTGGGGGGACGGGGGAAGATGGGCACAATGGCACACATGCACAATTAAGCATAGCACATCTGCGGACAAACCATGCCCCAGACCCACAACTCCCACCAAGAGACCAATGCACACAGGTATGCAACATCTCAGTACTGCAGAAGCACAGAACCCAGAGGCACACCACATGGAAGGGAGGAGGGCAGCTAAATCAGAGCTGCAGGGGCGACTCCCCCAAAATGCGGCACACACACATAAAATGCAGAGCACATCAACATTGACAATGAGGTGGTACAAACCGCAACACGTCCACAACAGAACAGAGGACACAACAGGTGCCGCATGTGCGTAGAAACTGGCCAATCACATATGGCACTGCAGGGAAATGTGAGTTGACAATGTACAAGTACAAACTCACATCCGTGATGTAGTCGGAATGTCCACTGTCCCACATCAAATAGGCAGCTCCCCCCAAACAGTCACAATGTACACTGTCATGCAGTCTGAATGCAGACATGTACAATGCGTCAACATACATGTGTACACGATGTCAAACTGCATCTCCCCTTCACATTGCAGGGGGAAATCCAACACCTCCAGCAGAGCAGTCCGAACCTCTCTTCTCTGATGACAAAGAGGACCACCACATCTTTGACTCAGACGCCCTCGAACAGCTCGTGGAGAGCCTCTGCAGCCCACTTCCAGGATCAGGGCAACCCAGCTGAAACGAGGAGCCCCCCCCTGAACAGTACACACAGCAGGCAGCACCCACCACCACGGCTGCCTCCCAGGACCCCCACGACGAACACATGGCCTTCCAACGTCGTGTGTTGGGGTGCCAGGAGAAGCTGGCTGAACAGGTGCAGGTGGGGTTCGACCGCATGGCAGCCAAACTAGACGCCATACGTGGGTGTCTAAGTCCCATCAGGGCCCACTCACAGTCCCTAACGAACACCCACAGTCCGCTCCATGCCCTCCAACGGACCATGGCTGACATCGCCAGAGTCCTGACTCTGCGACAAGAATGACTATCTAGCCAGAGTTCCTCCAGCGATCTCGCCCGGGAGTTGGGACACATGCGGAGGATCATGGAGAACATGGAGCGGACGCAGGCGGAAAGAGCGGCTGCCACAGCTGCACACCAGCGAGAGGTAGCTGGGTCCCTCAATGCCCTAAAGACCTTCCTCATGGCATTGCTGCCACAAGGCCTGGCGCTGATGCATGCTGCTGCTACCACCCCATCCACATCTCCGGCCCCTGATGTGTCTGTGCCACACAGTGCTGGGGACAGTACACCACCACCCACATGTGAGGCACATGCAACAGCAGAGGACGAAGATGCGGATGAACCCACCCTTGTGGTCAGGAGGACGCAGTAGCATTCATCTCCGCCATGTGGCCTGTTTTTGCTTGGTTCTGCCCTCTGCATCATCACCTTCCACTGTCCCCCGATGCACTCTGCGACACTCACGTCGGACCTCGACATGGACTGCCATATTCTGTTTGGTCACCAATGACACAGCTATCAGACTGCGGACTGAAGTCCTCCTCTCCTGATGTACCTGTCATTCCCTGAAGGACTCTGGCTGGCCCTCCACAGGCCGACAATGTGAAGTGGGGTTGGCATGGCCCTGTACTGCTCCAGCTGCAACTCTCCCTTGAATGTGTAATAAACATTCATATCCACACAGATGTGTCATGTCTATGATCTTTCAAGTGTGGAAGTATGGATGAATGTAGGGTCAGTGATTCCCCCTTACGTCCTTGTTGCCCATGTTGTGGGACTATTGTCACAGGTTGACAGATTGCCGATTCCGGTCCGGGTGGCTCGACACTACAACGGAGACACATCCATTAGTCACTTCCTTGTCCAGCACAGGACGGAACCACGCCCAGAGCCCCGGGGTCATTGTTCACACCCTTACGCTGGACTGGCATACGCCAGGACAGCCCACTCCGATTACGCACACAGGGGGGGACAGCGCTACATGTCCTAGGTCTTCACTGTGGGGATCTGCAGCTCACAGGTCTAGTTGTCAGCATGCCACAGCCACTCCCTCATGGCTGGTGTACACCCACACCACACCCATCCAGCACTGGCGTCACAGGACATGTGACCCTGGCAATAAAAATGGCCTGGCGCACGTGCTGGACGCCATTTTCACTCTCTCTGACTGGGTGTCTCCGTGTAGTTCTCATGTGTGCATGAGGGCCTAGGGCCCTGCCACCTCACATTGCCCAGTGCCGGGGGTGACATGATGGCGTCCACACAACGGGACTCAATCATTAAGGGTCCATGGCTAGCGGGGCACAGACTTGGTGGCACCGGATACACTGCGGCAGGCACAGGCACCCCACCACGGGACGGTGTCTTGCGGTGCAGTGAGATAGGGGCACCTAAAGTGCTGAGCGGGTGTGCAGCCTGCGATGATGTGCCGTCCTGGCGGTCCAGACTGGCAAGGATTAGTGTGAGCCCTGCTGGACCGCAGTGTAGGCCTGGGCCAGCGGGCAGTGCGGCCCTCCCGCCACGTGCCGTTGCGTCGCGCTTCACAGAGTTAGTGGCACCTCAAGCGCTGAGCGGGTGTGCAGCCTGCGATGATGCCGTGTGCACTGATGTGGTCTCTGTCATTGCGTAATCAAGACCCAGAGTCAGGTGTGTGACCTGGTGGCCCGCGGTGTGGGGCTGCATGATGTGGAGGGTGCCATGGTCGCGGGCACCCGGCTTGGAGATCCCTCCGGAACGTGGTGGGCCCTCTTGGAGACACGCCGGTGGCGGAAGGTGAGCAGTGAGGCCTGGTTGCGCAGGGGTGGGCAATCACCGCTGGTCGGCGGGAGGGGCTGGGGTGCAGCAGCCTGTGTGCGCAGGGGCAGGCAAGCGATGATGGCGTCTGCAACTGTATGGACTCTGCCATTCATGTCTCTGGAAACTGTTTCAGATGAGGGACCTGGGGGACTGCTGTGAATACCGGCACGTGGTTGGGGACACACCGGTGGCAGCAGTTGAGCAGTGAGGCCTAGGTCCTCAGTGTCGGCACTCTCTCCCTCTCTCCTTCTCTCTTTCTCTCTCCCTCTCTCCCTCTCTCTTTCCCTCTTTCGCTCTCTCTCTCTGTACTTTGATGGGCGCATGGCACACCTTCTGATCCAGATTTCTGTTTTGCAGGCTGTGACTTACAGAATGTCCTGAGACGACCCGCCATGCCTCTTCAGAATTGTTTTTTTGGTTTGTTCTGTAATAAAGGTATTGTTTGGATATTTTGATATGGGTGTATGATTTCCCTTTTTCTGGCCACACATGTATGTTGAGTGTTGTGATTGTGCGGCTTCAGGCGATTTGTTTGGTTCATGATTTCGTGGAGTTGAAGTGCAATATCTTTGACCATTTTTGCGAATGCTATCGCAGGTAAACTGGTGTTATGGGCTGTTAGCACCAGCTTGGGAATGGGGTGATAACTTTATCGCGGATTTGGCTGCGATAAAGTGCAGTTGGCTTGGCGATAGCTCCTTGAGAATATGCCCCATAGTTGTTTCTGTGATAAAGAAAAAGAATGAGGCACTAAACAGGAAACAGTGAAAGCAGCCACTGCGCACATTTTTGGTGCTAGTTTCATAGCTGCGCTAGCTTTAAACATTGTGCTCTTGGTGATGTAGTATGACAAGTGCAGGCATCGCCCCCTCCTTTTCTGTGCCTGATTGAGTCATCAACAAGTGCAGTCAAGCGGTTTGGTGCATGTTATAACACTGTGGTCCAACATATTGCAGCCACTTTGTTGGCATGTGGTGCAGCGCAAAGATTGCCCACCCCTTACACGTCACAAATGTCACAGACACACGGTGTGAAAGAGCACTTAGCACATGACTCGTATGGTTTAACGAATTAATGTAAGTGTTGCTCTTGATATTGTTAAGGAGTGCCTTCATGTGGGATTAGAAAACTTACTCATATAAATGTATTACTATAATTAAATGTGATTATTAAAGAATCATCCTCATTTAGTTGAAAATGTGCTCACCATGGAGATGAAATGCGACTTTTTTAATGTGTGCCCCATTTCACGTGAATAACATTTAATGATTTGACACTGTGATTAATCACTTTGTCATATACGTACAATGTAATCTTACTAGAAAAGACATTGAATGTATATATTTGATTTAAATGTAGTTGTCAGCCATACTTACCATTGAATATTATAATGACTTACTGAATATTACAAGTAGTCTGAAACCTAATGCATTAGAAACGTGCATTCATTCGTTTAAATGTGCCCTTGTGTATTAAATGTGCACCATTGAAGTTAATGTTTAAACTTGTCTAAAGTAGGCCTGTATTTCACCATGCTGCACAAGGCTGATTTAATTTTTCTGCTAACTCGACATTTCTTGCAGGTATTCACATGCATTGTTAAGTTTAGAATAGATACATTACTATACTAGAGAGGAGGGGATGTGAGCCTGAGAAAAGGACCTTGATGAAGGTACACGGAGAAACAGAGCTCTAACTGAACGAACTATTGTCCAAAAGTTGCCATCTACATGTGTTTGAGTGAAAGATGTTGTTCCCATGTCCAGTGTGGGACAAACCAGCAATGTTGCACTACATGATTCAACAATTTCAAGGGACCCCACATGGTGTGAACTTTGCATGTTATAAAATATCGTTCCCCTTGGACAGTTACTCATATCTCTTTCCTGATGCTGATCAGACTCCTCGCAGAATCCTTTCTGATTCTCACCGACCCCTTGCAGATTCTTTGCAGGCACCTTGCTTGAGTCCCTCCTTCCTTGAGACATTGCTAGCTGAATGGACTTTGAGAGGTTTTATGTCCCAATGCTTCTCTCATTTTTGCTTAAGTGTGGCTTAGACTGACACTTATTTGTGATCCATAGAAGATTCTTGGACGAGCTTCTGAGATGCTAACGCTTTCCTACTTGATTTCTTTTTGTCCTGTCTTGACTTCCTTTATGGAGTTTCCCTGATTGCTACAGCCTTTTCTTAAACCATCCTTTGGACTTTGAAATTCTGGATTACTAATGTATAGGAGAGAGCACCTTAGACTATTCTCTGAGCACCAGATTCTGATGCTTTTGTTTTGCATCGCTGTCACAGAATTGCTTGTCTGTTTGATACTAATTTGCCTTAATTTCTTCTGGCATCTGGGAATCCCAGTTGCTATTCTGTATCTCTACAGCATGGTTTTAAGAATTGTTTACTTGAATTTGATTAATTTGTAATAAATCTTTTGAAATTGGCTTTCGATTCCTGGTCCTCATTGAGTAGTCAAATGGGTTACACTGTTAATTGAAATTCAATTGATTGCTAATGTTAACTACCATCACCTGTCCGACAGATAAAAAGGTCCATCAGAGGACAAATGGTAAGCAAGTGGGCCCAAAAAATGCTGGATCACATGAATGGTTGAAAAAGTACAGTCAGATGTTCTTTATTGAATGAGTATTATTGCACTAACAGGATCCATCTGGGGTGCATTCCCACATCACTCTTTGAGGTATGAAGCCTAGTGCTTGAGGGAATCATTTTAAGAAGGTTAACTCCTGTGACAATCACAAAAAGTATTTATTTTAAAGAGAGCAGGATTGCAAAAGGAAGCCATCAATGCTAATGAAAGCAAAGGATTCATCTGCTCAGCTTCACAAAGAGCGTACAGTTTCTGGTCTAACACCACCCTGGTATAGCTCACTCCAGTGCTGATGGCTTGTTCAAATTCTATAAAGTAGGCAATTAAAGCTCCCAGCAGGGTGGGATTTCCATCTCACCTTCATCTAAGGGAGATGGAGATGGGGATTTTGAGAGGTATGTAAGGGAATGCCTCTTTTTACTGTTATCTCACCAAAACCCATTTTTTTGCTCCGGACATTTCAGTATCCCGATAAATGTGGTAACTCCTGTTAATGTACATATCGGAATAATAAATATTGAGTTTTTTATAATTAGTTTTTTATAGCACCCGCTACATACTCGGTACAATAAAACCGCATCTCCAGGTTAAATTTATGCAGGTCAATCCAGCTAATATTTATCGAGGGAAATAATACTCACACAATAATTTCCATACACCTTGGGTCAGTTTTTATTGTAAGCAGTAATTAGTACACCTGAAAGCAGGTCACTCGTAATAAGGGCGTTGATATTTGGACCTTTGCAATGGCTGTTGCTGTTCAAGCCCTGCCATATACACCCTGATTAAAAGATTAGAAGCTCTATCTCCAATTTGACATTACCATAATTCTGGTAAAGCAGCTGTCTGTATCTACTGCACAGCTGGACAAAGTACAGATATGGGAAGCAGGAGCGAACAATATATTTGTGCTATATGCTTTTAGAACATAATGTGATTCTAAGTTGCGTGCTTTGGTGCAATCATCTGCTCTAGGACACATCTTCTGTTACATGAAATGTAATGCAAAACGCTGGGGCTTGGCTGAGCACAATATGGTGGCAGTCATCTAAACCTTCCACTCCATCTTCGTTATATGATTTCGTAGATGATCCACAGCTCAACTTCTGTTAAGACATCAGAAGCCTGGGGCAGAGTGGGAGAACATCCAGGGCACAGGGAGCAGGCCCTAGCCCTCATCAATCACTTATTTCAGGAATACGTGTGGTCTAAAGACCACAAAAAGTACAGAGTTATGGAGACAGGCTTGTTGGCCTTTGTCTATGCCATAGATCAGGGAACTGAAACCTAGCGGAGAATACAGCAAGAGAAAGAAAGATTAACCCTGCTCTCCTGTACGTATAGGGATGCTGGTGGGCCATCCAGGCCCCAAAGGGAACTGAAACCCCAGATGAAGACATAGCAGAGCAGGGGAGTCCTAGGGTAGTCAGACTATTGCTAGGCATGGTGAATGTGTGGAGACATTGCTTCTGCAGGCACTGTCTGGGACTGTAGGAGGCACATTGAAGAGACCGGTGAGAAACCAGAGTGCTGGAAATTAAGGGCAACATATCTACCTTGACAGCAATGCATCACCCAGCTGCAAAGGCTCAGGGCTGATGCGAACTTCTGAAGTGGCCAGCGATTAGGAGTCAGAGAAGCTGCATGCATAGTGCAGAGTCTCCCCTCGAGATCCGGGAATCAACCCTGCAGCAGTACTCTGGATCCTCTCAAAAGGCCTGGTGTGTAGTGTGTTTAGAGGGCAGAGCACCCCCTGCAGATTAAGTATATGGCCATGCGACTGAAAGGGTATTGAGAAAAATGAAAGGGGTGTGTTAGAGTGCAAGAGTATGTGAAAAATACTAGTAGACCATCTTTACCTACCTGACAAGGCCCACATCAGGAAAATGTTAGATTCAAGTGTTTGAGGATCAAGTCCTAGGGGCCTGTTAGCTGGTCAGCCAATCATGAAGGGATTCTTAAGAGATCAGTGTTTAAGGATTTTGCATTAGGATGCCTGAGAGTCATTGCCAGCAGAGTTTCGAAAAAAGTCAGATAGGCAAATAGCTGACCATCAATACCAAGGAAAGGGAGGCTTTACTTATAGAAAGAAAACACACACCCTTGGTTGCTGAGAGACAATTTAGCATTACCCCTCCCGTTCCCCATTCCTCAGATTCAGAGAATGGACTGGATGGTACCTGACATCAACTAGCCTAAAGATGGCACATACAGAGAGGAGACACTGTTGCATTTGGTCAAGATTCTTTAAAATGGGAGGGATCTAAAAAATCAACAGTGACCGATTACTTTGCTCTGTGTTAATACATGTGAGACAGGCTGCGGGCAGACATCTTTTTTCTGCCGAATACACAAATAGCCCATCGAGCATTACTTCCTGGAAGAGGAGAAAAAGGGACATAGAAATGCAGGAAAGGTTTAGAGAGATTAAGGCATCTAAGAAGTTTCAGGGTAGTGGGATTAGCATGTTTTATAACCCAAGACTGTACATTCCATGATGCTTTTCCCCTCACCTGGAGCACTCTCACTCACACCTCCAGCTCAAGAAGAAACTGGCTCCTTAAAATGGTGTTTGCCATCCGGGTCTCTTAGGTCAACGAGCCGCAGGACATTGTTGTACTTACAACCTGGGCCTCCCTAAGAGAACGGCCTCTACTGATGAATACACCAGCAAATATGATGGATGGTAAACGTAAAAAAATAAACACCTCTTTGATTAGGGAGCACTTTCCACATGGAGATACCAAACCGACAGAGCTGATTTCTACTTACCCAGAATCTGGCACTTTGGAACAGGAAGTGTGAGGGCCTGCACTCCCTCTATTAGAGGTGATGGTAACAAAAGCTTTATGGAAAACCTAATGAAAGAAATTAAAGAAGACATTTGTCCATAAAGGATGACCTCAAGTCCAGTCTTAATGTGATACGAAAGATATTTGAGCGCTAGAAGAGAGGACCTACATCCTCGAAAAAACTCTAGATGAACAGCAGCATAAGCTTGTGATCTTTTGATAGAAGAAAACAATAAGCGCAAATACCTGGAAAGCAGGTCTAGGAGGAATAATATGAGAATTAGAGTCAACCTCAAGACCTAAGGGAGAGAGCATGAAGAAATATGTGCAGGTACTTCAACATCGATCAGAAAATACACTCTTCAAGTTGGAAAGAGACCACAGGGTTACACAATAAGGGGCCGATTCCGATCTCGGTCGGAGGCGCACCCAATACCATTCGGTCGGGAAAAAAGCCATGCGAAAGCCAGTTTCCCGACCGATCCGTACAGCACACCGAACGAGCAAGTACGATGCGCACAACAGCAAAAATTCCGGCCGAGCCGTACTCACCCAAACCAGGTCCTGTTCTCCGACCGAGGCGAATCCGGAAACGCCGAATCGAGTCGCACGGAAGGGAAAATGCAGCCCCGTCCGGCCGGACAAGTACGATGCGCTTTCCGTACGCGCCGAACCCGTCGCTACGCACGGCACGTCAAAGCATCCGGGAGAGGCGCACATAAGCTCCGAATCGCGCCACAACACGATCCACGGCTACGAGACGAACACAGCACAGACGAGGACGACGCGAAGCGACGAGGACGACGCGAAGCAACGAGAAGGACGAACGACACGAACCAACCATGAATCCCTTCGTCCCGATCATACCAATATTCTACATCTACTACCGGAACAGGCACGGACGCGTACGGCGCAGAAGGTAAGTCAGACACCAACCACAAAACACATACAACACGTACACGACACATCACACACATACACTGGGAATCTGAATATACTTGCAACAGCAGCACCATAGGGGCGGGATGCCCATCACCAATGCCACATATGCACACAGGGGCCTGAATGCGCGCCACCACCCCAACCCAGGGGGGCTGGATGCCCACCACTACTACCACCCTCACCCAGGGGGGCTGGATGCCTACCACTACTACCACCCTCACCCAGGGGTGGCAGGATGCCTACCACTACTACCACCCTTAGCCAGGGTGGCAGGATGCCTACCACTACTACCACCCTTAGCCAGGGGGCAGGATGCCTACCACTACTACCACCCTTAGCCAGGGGGCAGGATGCCCACCACTACTACCACCCTTAGCCAGGGGGCTGGATGCCTACCACTACTACCACCCTTAGCCAGGGGGCAGGATGCCCACCACTACTACCACCCTCACCCAGGGGGCTGGATGCCTACCACTACTACCACCCTCACCCAGGGGTGGCAGGATGCCTACCACTACTACCACCCTTAGCCAGGGTGGCAGGATGCCTACCACTACTACCACCCTTAGCCAGGGGGCAGGATGCCTACCACTACTACCACCCTTAGCCAGGGGGCTGGATGCCTACCACTACTACCACCCTTAGCCAGGGGGCAGGATGCCCACCACTACTACCACCCTCACCCAGGGGGGCTGGATGCCTACCACTACTACCACCCTTAGCCAGGGTGGCAGGATGCCTACCACTACTACCACCCTCACCCAGGGGTGGCAGGATGCCTACCACTACTACCACCCTTAGCCAGGGGGGCTGGATGCCTACCACTACTACCACCCTTAGCCAGGGGGCAGGATGCCCACCACTACTACCACCCTCACCCAGGGGGGCTGGATGCCTACCACTACTACCACCCTTAGCCAGGGGGCAGGATGCCTACCACTACTACCACCCTCACCCAGGGGGGCAGGATGCCCACCACTACTACCACCCTTAGCCAGGGTGGCAGGATGCCTACCACTACTACCACCCTTAGCCAGGGGGCAGGATGCCTACCACTACTACCACCCTTAGCCAGGGTGGCAGGATGCCTACCACTACTACCACCCTTAGCCAGGGTGGCAGGATGCCTACCACTACTACCACCCTTAGCCAGGGGGCAGGATGCCTACCACTACTACCACCCTTAGCCAGGGGGGCAGGATGCCTACCACTACTACCACCCTTAGCCAGGGGGCAGGATGCCTACCACTACTACCACCCCAACCCAGGGGGCTGGATGCCTACCACTACTACCACCCTTAGCCAGGGGGCAGGATGCCTACCACTACTACCACCCTCACCCAGGGGGGCAGGATGCCCACCACTACTACCACCCTTAGCCAGGGTGGCAGGATGCCTACCACTACTACCACCCTTAGCCAGGGGGCAGGATGCCTACCACTACTACCACCCTTAGCCAGGGTGGCAGGATGCCTACCACTACTACCACCCTTAGCCAGGGTGGCAGGATGCCTACCACTACTACCACCCTTAGCCAGGGGGCAGGATGCCTACCACTACTACCACCCTTAGCCAGGGGGCAGGATGCCTACCACTACTACCACCCTTAGCCAGGGGGCAGGATGCCTACCACTACTACCACCCCAACCCAGGGGGGCTGGATGCCTACCACTACTACCACCCTTAGCCAGGGGGCAGGATGCCCACCACTACTACCACCCTCACCCACGGGGGGCAGGATGCCTACCACTACTACCACCCTTAGCCAGGGTGGCAGGATGCCTACCACTACTACCACCCTTAGCCAGGGGGCAGGATGCCTACCACTACTACCACCCCAACCCAGGGGGGCTGGATGCCTACCACTACTACCACCCTTAGCCAGGGGGCTGGATGCCTACCACTACTACCACCCTTAGCCAGGGGGCAGGATGCCCACCACTACTACCACCCTCACCCAGGGGGCTGGATGCCTACCACTACTACCACCCTCACCCAGGGGTGGCAGGATGCCTACCACTACTACCACCCTTAGCCAGGGTGGCAGGATGCCTACCACTACTACCACCCTTAGCCAGGGGGCAGGATGCCTACCACTACTACCACCCTTAGCCAGGGGGCAGGATGCCCACCACTACTACCACCCTTAGCCAGGGGGGCTGGATGCCTACCACTACTACCACCCTTAGCCAGGGGGCAGGATGCCCACCACTACTACCACCCTCACCCAGGGGGCTGGATGCCTACCACTACTACCACCCTCACCCAGGGGTGGCAGGATGCCTACCACTACTACCACCCTTAGCCAGGGTGGCAGGATGCCTACCACTACTACCACCCTTAGCCAGGGGGCAGGATGCCTACCACTACTACCACCCTTAGCCAGGGGGCAGGATGCCCACCACTACTACCACCCTTAGCCAGGGGGGCTGGATGCCTACCACTACTACCACCCTTAGCCAGGGGGCAGGATGCCCACCACTACTACCACCCTCACCCAGGGGGGCTGGATGCCTACCACTACTACCACCCTCACCCAGGGGGCAGGATGCCTACCACTACTACCACCCTCACCCAGGGGGGCAGGATGCCTACCACTACTACCACCCTTAGCCAGGGGGGCTGGATGCCTACCACTACTACCACCCTCACCCAGGGGGCAGGATGCCTACCACTACTACCACCCTTAGCCAGGGGGCTGGATGCCTACCACTACTACCACCCCAACCCAGGGGGCTGGATGCCTACCACTACTACCACCCTTAGCCAGGGGGCAGGATGCCCACCACTACTACCACCCTCACCCACGGGGGCAGGATGCCTACCACTACTACCACCCTTAGCCAGGGGGCAGGATGCCCACCACTACTACCACCCTTAGCCAGGGGGCAGGATGCCCACCACTACTACCACCCTCACCCACGGGGGGCAGGATGCCCACCACTACTACCACCCTCACCCAGGGGGGCAGGATGCCTACCACTACTACCACCCTCACCCAGGGGGGCTGGATGCCTACCACTACTACCACCCCCACTCATAGGATGGACAATGCATGACACAACAAGCACACCACAACCTAGGGAATGCAAGATTAAGACATCCCCCCACCACCATGACAAGCGTGTGTAGGCTGTGTCAAATGCCTACAACACCGAACATGACTTTCAACATACAATGTGACCCCCTAGCACATGTGCCACACATATATGTGTGTGGCACCCACAATGCAAGCAGCCCATGACCATTGTGGCAATGGGGCCTAAACCCCCATCATCACAGTGACCAAAAGGTAAGTGTGGGGTCCATAGCTGAAGCACATTTTGACCATTGTGGCAATGGGGTCTAAACCCCCATCATCACAGTGACCAAAAGGCAAGTGTGGGGTCCATAGCTGAAGCACATTTTGACCATTGTGGCAATGGGGTCTACACCCTCATCATCACAGTGACCAAAAGGTAATTGTTGACAAAGAAAGAGCTGCAACTGCCAAACTGCATGGATCATTCCTGCTCACAGAACCAAAAACTCATCTGTGGCAAAGTAGTGTATGTGTCCCATTGCAACATAAATTGGGGGAGCCAAATACTGCAGTGCAAATGAAACATTCCTTTGGCCATGTGCAGACAAACAACACCCATGGGGGCTGAGACCGTCAACAGTCATCAATGACACAATGACAGAAGTGACCATCAGAATGCAGAACCACATATTTGCACCAATGGGCACACAAATGCAGATACCCTGTGGAGACAGCAGATGTGAGGTGAACAGATACCATACCATGGCAGCAATGGGACACACAAACCATGATCACTGTGCTGACCGATGACCTAGGAGTCCCAGGGACAGCAGGGGAAACACACCAAACAACATACAGCCAATGGCACACCCAAGATATGCCAATGCAGTGGTGCAGATGCACAAACACAAACAGGCAGACCAACACTGTCATCATACACAGCAGGTGAGGGGTGGGGGTGCCAGTGTCCCCAGGCAACCACACAACACATGAGGAGAGCTGAATACCAATCATACAGATGTGCATACACTGCCACACTAAGGTAACTCATGGATCCAAATCCCCTATGTGGGCAAGCAGGCATTGTCAGGTGAGAGGGAGCACAAAACACACATGTCACACAGGCACGTAGGAACAACAACTGACACAGCAAGTCACAGACACACCACAGCACCACCCCCAGGGCCCCCACAATGTGGTGACCCTGGGCTGAATAAAAATACCACTGTGATGACAAAGCTAAATGTCGTTCACACTATGAACCACAGTCAGGTGTCCTGAGCAACAAACTACCATCACACCTACACAAGCACAAATCAATCAGCATGGCCAGTAAGCCAAGGCCAACATGGAGGCAGGGGCCTAGCCGGGCAACAACTCTCATCTGCACACACTCAACACCACACCCTCGACCTCCAACAATGTGCAGCAGTGAAGTACACATGCACTGGTGACATTGCACATGCACCCATGACTATTCCAGGGTGGTGGGTGGGAACCAAGGTGTAGAAACACATCACACATGGACACTCAACAAGACTCCTGAATGTCTGACACACTGCACACTACGCTGTACATGGACATGACGGCAATACCACACCGACCAATGGGATCCCAGCCACAGTCACACACCAATGAAGAAGCCAAGGTCACCCACAAAGAACACACATAGACAACTTCCAACATTGCAGCTCTGACCCTGAGGAGTGGCAGCAGTCACACACACAACATGTCACAATCACTGAAAGATAACACAAACTGGAAATCACATGACAGGGGCAAACAACAAGTGCCAAGGGGAAACCTGACTGTGACCCATCTGCGTCTGCACACAAACTCAGCCCTGACAGCAAACACACCTATGGGTGACACCCTGATGACCAGTAATGTGCCATGCACCCACATCACAGAGAACACAGGGAGAAGACTTTGGGGGAACATAGCTCAAGTCAGCAAGCATCACAAACAGGTACAACACTAGGGATCACAGCATGCGCAGATGAATGGAAGTGAACACACAGACATGCACATACAACACACACCTTGGGTGCAGGCAATGTCACACGTGTACACACTGCCATGAGGGGACTCCACTCCTGTGTGAGGAAAGCTGTGCCATATGTTGCCTCAGTAGGGCCCCATCATGTCAGCTGAGCACTTGGTCACACAATCAACAATTAGCACCAAATGAGGGCTCCCATCACATCAGCCTGGTCATGGATGTGCCAACGGAATCATCAGCACAGATCCAACACACTTGTATAGCAATGTTGCACTGACTACACGGATGAGTCCCTCCCCATTGATGCCCAAACCTGCATGTCCACTGGAGATGGCAACACGGTCAGGGAAGTAGACAAATGCAACGATGGCAGGCACAACAGATGTGCAGGGGTGGAAGCCACAGATATGAAATTGCCAATGTAAGTAGGAAACCCATTGCCAAATACTGAACACATGACACCCTCAGATGCTGCTATTGATGACATGGATACACCACATGATAGGACACATTCCCCTGGACCACATGGGTTCCTGCACAGTAACACTTCATAATCATGAGACCAGATATCACCATCACTGCAGCAAGGGCATGGTTAGCTGCACCAACAACATGTACATCTGAAGCATGAGCACTAGAGAAAAGAAAGTTGCTTTATTCAGCATATGTGTTGAGGCCAAACGAAGTCCTGAAAAAGAGCAAAGGCCAATGGCCAGTCCATTGTCAAAGTTCAAACAGGGTGACACTGGCAGATGTCACCCTACGCATGCCTGCACAATACCAGGGACAATCCACTAGGAGGGGCAACCGGGGGCAGGCCAGGCACCGCAGGGACAGGATCAGGGCTCACCAGGGGGAGTCAGGGAAGGGGTGGTGGGTGCAGGAGAGCCACTGACAACTGCAGTGGAGGTGTCTGACATGGTGTGTGCCGGCACAACTGGGGGCATGACACAGATGTCGTGGGTGCCGGCACAACTGCAGTGGACCCTGCAGATGGGGTGGACAGGTCCGCCACTGCAGTGCCCAAGTCAGACAGGGCGGTAGTGGACTCCACTGCAGTGCCTACCTCCAGGGGAGGAGAATGGGGAACAGGCAAGGTGGGTTGGACAGAGGGGGGGACACCCTCACCACATCAGTGGCACAGACAAGCGCAGCGGGGGTGTGGTGCTGGGAGAGCAAGTGGCAGGGGAGAAGGCCGGAGCATCTTGGGGATGGTATATCTGTGGGTGGGGGAACCTGGGGCAGGGTGTGGTGGGGGCACCTGTGCAGTGGGGGCCTGAGGGATGGAGGACGGAGACCTTGTGCCTGAGCTGCAGGGTGGTGGCGGGGTCTTGCTCTTAGCACTCCGGGGGACTTGCGGGTGGGGGCCTCAGTCCGTCTGCGCCTGGGGGAGGGTGTCCGGGGGCGAGGGGCACTCTGCTCCGTGTGGGTGGGCTTCCTCTTCCCCCGGGATGCTGGAGCAGCTTCATCGGTGGGGAAGAGGCCGAGGTCACAGAGGAAGAGCTGCTGTGACTTTGGGGTTGCAGGTGAGGCAAGGGAGGGTGCTTTGGAGGGAGAGGGAACTGAGGACTGCGCAGTGCATGTGGATGCGTGTGTGTGTTCCAGGGCCCCATCCCCTGTGAGTCTGGCTTCAGTCCCCTGAATGTGCGTGCGTGTGCGTTTTGTCATTGGCGTGTGTGTCAGTGTGCTGGATGTGTGTGTGCTGGTGTGTGCCTGTGCCAGTGTGTGTGTGCCTGGGATGGGTAAGGTGCTGGGGAGTGTGGATGGAGCAGAGGCAGGAGGGGTGAGGGACCGTTTGAGGAGGGACACTGCTGCCGTCAGGGAGGAGTCCATGGACCTATTGCCCCTCTGTAGGTCAGACATGCCCGATGAGATGCCCTCCATGAACGACACCAGCTGAGTCAACAGCGCGGTGTGCGCATGGAGGACACTCAGCATGGCTGTCTGCCCTACATGGAGCTGGCGAAGGAGGTACACAGACTCCTCACTCAGGGCAGCAGGGGACACAGGGGCAGGGGGTGCGGTGCCTGGCCCAAAGGAGACACGCTCCCGGACATGGGAGCCTCCACGGACCTGGGGAATGGGAGCCGATGGGAGGGCGGTGGTGGTGCTGGTGGTGGCGGGGACAGCAACACTAGCTGGGGTGTGGTGGCTGCTGACACCCGCCTCCACAAGGGAGTCATCCTCCGAGTTGCTCTGGTCCTCAGCTGAGGTGGATGCTGCTGAGGACTCCTCGGTGTGGCTCCCTCGCCCTCCGTGCCACTGGGTCCCTCCGACCACTCCTCGGCTGCTGACCCAGTCTGGCTCTCCGGCTCCTCCTGGTCCGTGGAGCTGTCCCCTTCCGTGGCCGTGGATGTATCTGCAAACAATGGGGAAACAGACAGACATCAGTCACCTGCACCAAACGCACACACCACTGTGAGCACAGCACATTACAGAGCAAGCCCTGGCATCATTAGTTGTACATTGCTAAAAGTGCCCTAATTGAACAGGAGAAGTCAATTGTCAGTCTGATGCCAAGCATGGCACTCACATCCCACATGGCCTTGCACCCATCTGTCTGGTGTCTGTTGGATTGCAACACCCCAGTGTTGACACATGCACCAAGTACACAGTAGTTGGACAGTGCAGAGGACACGGTGTGGACACATCACAGCTCTTGCCACTGAGTCAGTACAGGTTTACGGATGTAAGGGATGCCCAGAGTCAAATAGGAAATGCATGTGATGCATTCCAGCGACAGACACCATGATGCACCCATGTCCTGATAGCCAGCGCCACTATGGTGTGCATGTAGCACATGTCACTCCCCTGCAGGATCACCAATCAGTAGACACATGCCATGGCGGAGGCATGACTGCAAAGTCATACATCACTGTCTCAGTGATGTATGACTTTGCAGCCAGACAACAACACTCTGCACTGTGTCACAATAGTAGGTCATGGGGAATGCAAGTCCTGGAGCTGCACAAGTGCACATGTACATCCCCCCACAACACATCCTCTTAACCCTCATCTGTCCAGGTCATACCTATTGGACATATGGGAGACCTGTGACACTACCCTCTGAACCTGAGCCCCTCACACTCTGCTGTGCATGGGGAACAGCTGCCTGAACTTCACATTTACATGCCCCAGTCTGCATGGGCAGCTGATCAGACACCTATGTGTCACACAAGTATCGTCTCCTATGGTCACATCTCCAGTGGCATGCTGAGCCCCTACCAAGAAACTCCACAGCAGTCCTGGCGACTAATCCACAGCACACTGACACAGAGGCAGACACCTGAGGGGTCAAATCACTGTGCACAATGTGTCCTCTGATACACGGGAGTGGGAGTACAGAGTGTATTGTATGGCCTGGAGTAGGCATGACTGTCCAGCCCCACATGAATGAGGGATGAGCCCTGGACTGTAGGCAGCTGGCTAAGTATGTGTGACACACGTCATATACATACTCCTGGGGCCCAAACATTGTTCCCACCCGCAGCATGGGTGTGTGCCAGGTACCCCAGCCACATGTGGTGGATCAGCTCAGCAATTGGACCACAGATCAAAGTAACACGCTGAATACATGTCAGAATACAGGCATTGTGTAAGCAATGGACCCACCCATGATGCCCACCACAGAGTCAGGGAAACAGATGCTGTCTCCCACCTTGAGTCAAGCAAACTGCAAGGACACAGTCCTAAGTGACAGAATTCCCTGCATGTAAGGGCCACACCTGGGTATCAGATGAGGAGTGGGCAGTGCACAATAGAGGGACATGGCTCCTGGACAACATGACTGCTGTACTGTGGCAGTTCAACCTGGCCCGAGGAGGGCACATAACATGTTAGACAGAGTACACAGTGCAGTCTTTGACTCACCCCTCCTTGCTGCTCTCTGGCCTTCAGCTGCCCATCCAGGTCTGGAAAGACCACCGCCAGGATCCTGAGCATGTGGGGGTCAGGGTCCGTGTTCCGCCCCTCCTGCGAGGAGGCGACAGCTTCAGCTGGACCCGTGCAATCCTCCGGGTCCAGCCCCGAAGGTCCTGCCACCTCTTTTGGCAGTTGCGGATCCGGCGCTTGTAGACCCCCACGGACCGGACAGCCCGGACGATGTCCTTCCATATCTCATGCTTCCGATGGGCAGAAGCCTGTCAGGATGACAAAGTGATAAGGCCATTACTACACATGCAACATATCCGTGCATGACACAGTTGCATATACATGTCGCAATCACAGGGGCACATGGTGTACCCAGGCAGTGCACGGCTGCCCATGGACAGTTTTCCAGAAGTCACTACATGGTATCATAGCATGGGGAGTAAAACCCTGTTCAGAAGCACTGTCACTGCACCATACCTGTCCAGTGCAAGTCACTACACACTATGGGGGTGACAACTACTCAGTGAGCCTGCTAGCCAGTGGTGTGCTGACTCTCAGCCTTGCTAGTCAGACAAAATGCACATTCAGAAAGGCAGTGCACAGAACACTCACCTGCTCCCCTGGTGTCCCATACAGCTTGCTGTACTGTGGAAGTAGGCTGTCCAGCAGGGCCTGGTTCTCTTCAAGGCTGAAGGCTGGGGCTCTCTCCACAGTACGTGCCATTGCAGGGTCCAGAGGGGCAGAGACAGCAGCAGTGCAGTGGCAGATGTCGTCCTGGAGCATGTAGTGCAGGCAAGTGGGCTCTCAGGGGAACATGCAGCAATATATATGTGCTGGAGAGGCAGATACTGTCCCTTGTGTCCAAAGTGATAGGTCCAAGTCGTTTGCATCTTCTGAATCTGGCCAATCCATGGAATAGCAGCACCAAAACACGCCCACAGCATCCTTCAAAATTTCAACTTCATGACATACATGATTTTGCAACATTGTTGTGGGTGACCAACTGATTTTCCAGCAACCGACTCGCTCGAATATTCGAAAACGCGTCCGTTGCCAGGCAAGCCCATTGTCAATGGGTGCGCACCGATCGGTCCATTGAGGTACAACGCGCACAGGGGTACAACGCGTACCCGCACACATTGAAAGCAATGGGCCGGCCGGAGGCACCGATCGGTCCATTGCAGTACAACGCGCACAGGGGTACAACGCGCACCCGCACACATTGAATGCAATGGGCCGGCCGGAGGCACCGATCGGTCCATTGCAGTACAACGCGCACAGGGGTACAACGCGTACCCGCACACATTGAATGCAATGGGCCGGCCGGAGGCACCGATCGGTCCATTGCAGTACAACGCGCACAGGGGTACAACGCTGCACCGCACACATTGAATGCAATGGGCCGGCCGGAGGCACCGATCGGTCCATTGCAGTACAACGCGCACAGGGGTACAACGCGCACCCGCACACATTGAATGCAATGGGCCGGCCGGAGGCACCGATCGGTCCATTGCAGTACAACGCGCACAGGGGTACAACGCGTACCCGCACACATTGAATGCAATGGGCCGGCCGGAGGCACCGATCGGTCCATTGCAGTACAACGCGCACAGGGGTACAACGCTGCACCCGCACACATTGAATGCAATGGGCCGGCCGGAGGCACCGATCGGTCCATTGCAGTACAACGCGCACAGGGGTACAACGCGTACCCGCACACATTGAATGCAATGGGCCGGCCGGAGGCACCGATCGGTCCATTGCAGTACAACGCGCACAGGGGTACAACGCGTACCCGCACACATTGAATGCAATGGGCCGGCCGGAGGCACCGATCGGTCCATTGCAGTACAACGCGCACAGGGGTACAACGCGTACCCGCACACATTGAAAGCAATGGGCCGGCCGGAGGCACCGATCGGTCCATTGCTGTTCAACGCATCACTGTACATGTGACTGGCATATGTCAGCATGCCTGTCTCAGATGGACATATGCCAGCCACAGATAGCTCCCAGGAGTGAGGGGCACACCTACATCACGACAGCCTGTCCAAACCTTATCATAAGGCATGTAAGGCTGCATTTCCTATTGTGTGTATGTTGGTGTACATGTTGTCCTGTGGGTGTCACCTGTGGGCAGCCACCCCCAGGCTGTGCACGTGTTAATGGGGACAGGATCCTGGGTGTTACGTGTACGTGACCACTGTGATGTGCAACTGTTCATATCTGTGCATGTGCCATGGTCACATTTCACAGTGGTGTTTGTGTATGTCATGTCACATACCCCGTGAGTCCCATGTGGGACGGTATGTTTGAGCCAGGGTGTCCCAGTGGCACAATAGTGATGGCCCTCCACAGTCTTTGTGCATGTAGTGTTTACAATGTCTCTGATTTCATGTGCACAATGGGAGACAGTCTCCACATCCACGTTGTGTGTGCATGGACTCTGATGTTGTGCGTGTGTGTCACAGACGTCCATGGCTCTCCTGCCATGGCAAGTGTGGCCACTACCTGTGGGGGTCATGTTTGTTTTGTTGTGGTGTACACATGATACTCCAGGTGATGCCAGTGTCCATGTGGCATTACAGGGTCCCTGGGAATGTGCCTGTCGTTGAGCTGTGGTGCCTGGGGCACATCTGTCCTCACATGTCACTGGGGGGTGACTGTGACACAGCATCATGATATCCAATGGGCCAACCTGGGACAAATTGATGCCACCTGTAGGACCGTGTTGACAGATGTTGGCCATGTATGTACCATACATGTCGTTCCGGTACTGCACACTTCATGTAGTTGTGCCTCATGATGATGTATGTTGGGATCTTGAGTGTGTTCAATGCCGCATATGTGGGGTGACTGACGATCTTGCTTACTTCTCCTCTGCACTGCAGGGCTCCTGCTGTCCATCGGCCATTCCCAGACCTGGCAACGATGGTGGAACGGGACAGCATCCGACGGTACCGCTTCACCAGGCAGCTGATTGAGGATTTTGCAGTGCAGTTGTCCCCACATTTGCAGCCTGGCCGGCCGTATCCTACAGCGCTGACCCCCAAGGTGAAGGTGATGGCAGCCCTACACTTCTTTGCCACCGGTACCTTCCAACATACTGTGGCGTCTGCTGGTGGGATGTCACAGACCATGTTCAGCCGTGTGCTCCGCGATTTCTTGGCGGCAATGTTGCTCTTCCTGAACCGGTACATCTATTTCCCTAGACTGCGTACGACTCACTGACGTGAAGAGTGACTTTTATGCCCTGGGGAGGATGCCGCATGTCATTGGCTCCATTGATGGGACACATGTGGCTTTGGTACCACCACAGGCCCAGGAGCAGGCCTACAGGAACCGCAAGCACTACCACTCGGTCAATGCACTGGTGGTGTGTCTTGCAGACATGACCATCACACACGTGTGTGCCCGTTTCCCTGGTTCAGCACACGATGCCTTTGTGATGAGGAGTAGTCGCATCCCCAGGTTGATGGCACAGATGCAGAACCAGCGTGCCTGGCTTGTCGGTGTGTACTGACTTTGTGCCATTGTGTGTGATCTGATCTGTAGTATTCCGCCCACTTTTCCAAGTCAGCTGATGTGCACTTGTCTGTCCGTAGGTGACTCGGGATACCCCAACATGCCGTGGTTGCTGACACCCCTCAGGAACCCTGTGACACCTGCCCAGATGCGCTACAATGAGGCACATGGTCGGACCAGGAGAGTGATTGAGCGGACCTTTGGTCTCCTGAAGAGCCGCTTCCGCTGCCTGGACAAGACCGGAGGGTCCCTCCCATATGCCCCTGCGAAAGTGTGCAAGATTATCATCGTCTGCTGCATGCTCCACAACCTGGCAGTGCGGAAGGAGTTGCCTCTCATCCAGGATGACGATGACCAACATCCGCCACCTGTGGAGGATCCTGGCCTGGAACACGATGCCAGTGACGATGATGATGATGATGGTGATGGTGATGTCCGCACACAGCTCATCACCAACTTCTTTAGCTGAATGTGAGTATCCTGAGGTGTCATGTCAATGATGTGAGTTGGCATGATGTGTGGGTGGTGCTCTGGTGCTGTTGGAGTGTGTCCATGGGCTACTTGACTGGATGTGTGTTGCGATGTGTGGTGACAGGTGGGCTGTACTCCCCAACAGTGTTGACATGCTAACTTGGTTCTGGGTGGGTATCTTGTAACATGTATTGTGCATGAGTTTTGCTGTTCTGTCCTGTACTCCATTGCTTTTGACTGTGTGTCATTTCTGTCCTTCACAGGGTACTTTCAGATTCGTTTGGTCAACTGTGTCCACCGACAACGTGATTGCACATCCAGGCTGGTAGCTGTTGTGTCCCTACAGGTGATGTGCGCCACACCCATGGACTTCCTTCTGTCTACAGTTGTTGACTGTGTGCCCGCTACCAGGTGGGGTTACCTTGCATCTGTAGTGGTTACGGCATGTTGCTACTGTGTAATAAACCTGTGCTTCACTTAGTGATGTGCGTTGTCTGTGGTCACACATTTGACTGCCATTTGCTTACTGCACCTGTGGGCTACTTGACTACAACTGGGAATGGGTGTGGTGTCTGTGCATTGCACCGTCTTCCCTGGCAACATCAGTGTAGGCAATGAGTCAGATGGCCTAGGTGTGTATGTGTTGTGTAGCCCTGGTGGTGTGTCTCCCTCATATGTGTCACGTTGCCTGTACTCACATGCCTGTGTTGTCCTTGCTGTTGCAGTTCGCATACACAGTGTAATTTTGTTGTTCATCATCCCCATAACAGTACCCACGTTGGAATCACGACAGAGGCAAGTATGGTGTATTATTGTGTTTATTGTGATACATCTGTGATAATAGTGCATAGGATGGATTGTGCTGTACATGAATCTTGCAATCCCAAGTTCCTAGATGAATAGAAAGTCCAGGTAGACAGGATCCCCAGTATCGGGGCCACAGTTGTCTGACACATTGTTCCAACTTGTACTCCCCATGCAATGTGTGGGAGTAGTGTTGCCATCAACAGGGTGAACAGTCTGTGCACAAAGGCGAAAATCCAGAACAGGTTCAGGCTTCCTGGGAGTTGCGCTTGGCCATCAGCCTCTCACTTTCCCCTCCTCGGACGACCCCTCTTCTTGGGGGGCCCTCAAGTGCAGGCTGCTGCGGTGCAGGGGACTCTCCGCCAGAGTCCTCCTCCCTCCCTGTGGCAGTTGCAGTTTGTTCGGTACCAGATGTTGTTGGCACACAGGGAGGTGTGGACTGGTTGCTGTTCATCTGGCGGAGGCATTGTAAAATGTCCCTGTGCACCGCCGTCATCTCATGTAGTACATCCCACTTGGACTCCACGCGGGTCATGTGGGAGTCCACACGTGACATGTGTGACTCCACGTGGGACATGTGGGAGTCCAAGCGGGCATGATGGGCAGCCTGCTGCTGTTTGATGTCTCTGAGGAGCCCCACTACCTGGCTGAGCTCTCCGGTGCTGGACTGGTACGCATCAGCTATGCGTACCAGTTGTGGGTCTTCATGCACACCAGCAACGCCTGCAAGCAGCGACCTCTGTCTCCCACCCCTCCCACCACCCCTGCTGACATGTGCAGTGTGTGCAGTTGCACGCACAGATAACCCTGGTCCACCTTGGGGGTTGGTGGTGGTGGTGGTGTCCATGGCCCCAGGTTGGTCCAGGGTCACTGCGCTGGTGTTGTTCCTTATTCTGTCCATGTCGGCAGGGATGGTATTCGTGGTGACAGTCGTTGGAGGGGTGGGTGCAGGGGGTGCAGCTGGTGGACCTGCTGGTGCTGCAGCTGGTGGTCCTGCTGGTGCAGCATGTTGACTTGCACCGGATGTGCCAGGTTGTTCTTCATCGTCCGAGGAGGACAGAGGCTGTACGACGCCAGTGAGCTCGGCATCCTCTTGAGCCTGGGACTGGGACTCCTCAGCGTCTGCTGCTGTGTCCCTATCATCACCTGTTTTTGGGAGACACAAACAATGTATGTCATGTTTCTGCAGGCATCAGTGGTTGACACACCTGACAGTTGTGACTGTGCCTCGGGTGCGGGCCTGTACATTGTATTGTCCTAAGTCGTCACAGTCAGGGGTTGATATTGGTGTGGCACATTGTCCTGCATTATTTGGGCATTTCTATGTATTCTCTGGGGTGTGAACATGGTCTGCATTGATTGTGTTTGGTTGACAGCCAGACCTCCTTCCCACCCACCCACCCACCCAGTCAGTTATCCCACCATGGAACGTGCTTGCATTGCAGGGAGTGTAAGTTGTCTCTCAGGATGTCAGTCAGTAGGTGTCCTGCTGTTTGTTGGTGCACAGTTGGCAGCAGGGCCTTGTGCTCCCCGCAGCAGTAGCCAGTGTCAGCCATCTTGTGAGTCCTTCTCCACTCCCTGTGATGTGAGCATGGTTCAGGGTGGTGTTGATGGGCCAGTTGTGAGGCTGAGCAATGTCTGTGACTACGACTCCCATCATGCTATTGCCTCCACCCCCTTCCCAGCATGCCCATGCTTCCTTCCTTTTGACTCTGCTTCCCTGTGGGGTGGGCTGGCTGTGCTGACAGGATGGCTGGGAGTGTTGTCCTGGCAGTTGTTTGGCTAAGAGTCCCAAGAGTGTCCCTGTGCTTCACACAACATAACCCAGGGTGGTGGTGCTTTGTGGGATCTTGTGTTAGGATGGAGGGCATTGCATTCTACCAGGTGGGTACTGTGGAGTTTGTGTTGGGGGGTGTGAGGGGAGGTGCTGGTGACTATGGTCAGTGCTGCAAGTCCCCTTCCCACCCAGCCAGCCGGATATCCCACCATGGAACGTGCTTGCATTGCAGGGAGTGTAAGTTGTCTCTCAGGATGTCAGTCAGTGGTGTCCTGCTGTTTGTTGGTGCACAGTTGGCAGCAGGGCCTTGTGCTCCCCACAGCAGTAGCCAGTGTCAGCCATCTTGTGAGTCCTTCTCCACTCCCTGTGATGTGAGCATGGTTCAGGGTGGTGTTGATGGGCCAGTTGTGAGGCTGAGCAATGTCTGTGACTACGACTCCCATCATGCTATTGCCTCCACCCCCCTTCCCAGCATGCCCATGCTTCCTTCCTTTTGACTCTGCTTCCCTGTGGGGTGGGCTGGCTGTGCTGACAGGATGGCTGGGAGTGTTGTCCTGGCAGTTGTTTGGCTAAGAGTCCCAAGAGTGTCCCTGTGCTTCACACAACATAACCCAGGGTGGTGGTGCTTTGTGGGATCTTGTGTTAGGATGGAGGGCATTGCATTCTACCAGGTGGGTACTGTGGAGTTTGTGTTGGGGGGTGTGAGGGGAGGTGCTGGTGACTATGGTCAGTGCTGCAAGTCCCCCTTCCCACCCAGCCAGCCAGATATCCCACCATGGAACGTGCTTGCATTGCAGGGAGTGTAAGTTGTCTCTCAGGATGTCAGTCAGTGGTGTCCTGCTGTTTGTTGGTGCACAGTTGGCAGCAGGGCCTTGTGCTCCCCACAGCAGTAGCCAGTGTCAGCCATCTTGTGAGTCCTTCTCCACTCCCTGTGATGTGAGCATGGTTCAGGGTGGTGTTGATGGGACAGTTGTGGGGCTGAGCTATGTCTGTGACTGTGACTCCCATCATGCTATTGCCTCCACCCCACTTCCCAGCATTCCCATACTTACTTGCTTTTGTGGGGAGTTCAGTGTGTGTGGGTGTGAGGGCAATGGCAAGATGGCTGACAGTGGTGTCCTGCTGTTGGTTGGTGTGCAGTTCCCAGCATGCCCTTGTGCTCCCCACAGCAGTAGCCAGTGTCAGCCATCTTGTGTGTCCTTCTCCACTCCCTGTGATGTGAGCATGGTTCAGGGTGGTGTTGATGGGCCAGTTGTGAGGCTGAGCAATGTCTGTGACTACCACTCCCATCATGCTATTGCCTCCACCCCCCTTCCCAGCATGCCCATGCTTCCTTCCTTTTGACTCTGCTTCCCTGTGGGGTGGGCTGGCTGTGCTGACAGGATGGCTGGGAGTGTTGTCCTGGCAGTTGTTTGGCTAAGAGTCCCAAGAGTGTCCCTGTGCTTCACACAACATAACCCAGGGTGGTGGTGCTTGTGGGATCTTGTGTTAGGATGGAGGGCATTGCATTCTACCAGGTGGGTACTGTGGAGTTTGTGTTGGGGGGTGTGAGGGGAGGTGCTGGTGACTATGGTCAGTGCTGCAAGTCCCCCTTCCCACCCAGCCAGCCAGCCAGATATCCCACCATGGAACTGTGCTTGCATTGCAGGGAGTGTAAGTTGTCTCTCAGGATGTCAGTCAGTGGTGTCCTGCTGTTTGTTGGTGCACAGTTGCCAGCAGGGCCTTGTGCTCCTCACAGCAGTAGCCAGTGTCAGCCATCTTGTGAGTCCTTCTCCACTCCCTGTGATGTGCGCATGGTTCATGGTGGTGTTGATGGGACAGTTGTGGGGGGCAATATGTGTGACTGCGACTCCCATGATGCTATTGGCTACACTGACTTGGCCAGCATACACAGAATTCCTTCCTTTGAGTGGTCTTCACTGTGTGTTGGTGTTGTTGTGGTGGCTACATGTGTGGATGTGTGTGTTAGTTCTATTTGTGCCACTGCCTAGCTGTAGTTGTGGTTGTGTTTGTACATGTGTTGGCACAGTTGGATGTGACTTTTTTGATGGCATGTGTTGTGTTTATCTGACTGACATACACATTTTGGGATGATTCTGTTCTAGTTGCTGTGTAATTGCTATGAGTGCATGGTTTGACTCTCCCCTTGACAGTGATGTGTGTGTTTTGTGGCAGTATATTGTGTACATTTGTTGTGTACTCACCAGGCTCTGTGATGTCCTCTAGTCCATATACGCTCACTGGCGGTAGGATGGCCCGCACCTTCTCCTCCCAGGGCCTGAGGTATATTGGCTTGGCAGGAGGGCCACTGCCGGTGTGTTGGCTGTTGATGGTAGTCTTGCTTCAGCAGCTTCCGAACCCTCCTGCGCACGTCATACCACCTGTTCTGGATGTCGGTCTTTGTGCGCCGACATGGTGATTGGGCGTTCACCCTGTTGATGATCCTCTCCCACATCTTGGTTTTCTGTGACATGGGGGTCTGTTGGACCAATGTGCCAAACAGCTGTGGCTCCACCCTGAGGATCTCGTCTACCAGGACTTCCAATTCACAATCTAGGAACTTGTGATTCTTCTTGGGGGGCATGGTGATGGGTGGTGATGGTGGGTGATGTGTGTGTTGGTGTGCAGGTGAGGGTGTGTGGGTGTGTGTTGTGCTGGGTGTATGTGAGGTAGGTATTTGTTGGTGTGCTGCTGGTGTGTGGCTTGTGTGAGGGATGAGCTGTGGGTGTGTGGTTGCTTTCTCTTGGGTGCTGGCAGTGGAATGGCATTTGCAAAGGCTCATGGTAGTGATTTGTGTCCTTTATATAGGTGGAGTTGTGGGTGTGTCTTTGTTCTCTGTCCCCACCCCCCCAGTATTTATTGGCTTGGTAATTGCTTGTTTGGCCTTTTTTGGTTGATTTTTCCTTTGTGCTGTTTGTGTATGTTGGAAACGTTCTTGTGACCAAGTCGGACCCTGCATTGGTCTCGTACGGTGTTTTCCGTTTCGCTCACGCTGTGTTTGTGCAGTTTTGTATGCTGCGTACGCGTCGGTCGCGGTGTATTGTGTTGCTTCGGCTCGGTTTTGTATGCGTGTCGGTCGTACGGCTTGTCCTCCGTCCGACTCGGTCGGGTTTTTCGCGCCTTGCATCGTACTTTGCGGGTTGGAGTTGGCGGGTACGATTCAGTCGGATTTGTTCCGGGTGCGTGTCGGTCGGTTGGATTCGCGTGTTTTTCCGGCCGGATTGCTATTTTCCGAGCGGCTCGGTCGGTCGGCTTGGTTTCCTGACGTGTCGGTCGGATTAATCGCGGCTTGCATCGTACTTGGCGTGTCGGGCGCCACTGGTACGTGTCGGTCGGTAATTTTTCCGGCTCCGAGTCGGTCGGTGCTTTTTCCGGCCCGAATCGGAATCGACCTCTATATTTTTGCAAACGATATTAATAACTTCGATATTTTGGAAAACTATATTTCTTACCTTAAACCCGATATTCTTGACCACGATATTCTGGCAGTCGATATTTCTGTATCACGATATTTTGCACTCGATATTAGTGCAAGTCGACATTTCCCACTCGATATTCTGACTGTTTACCATTCTTTTTATAGGTTATCAGGTTCTTTGTATGTCTACGAGATAGGGAATGAACTAAAACATTCTTTAATCCAAGTATGCACATGATGGGAAAAAGTGACCAGTGGGCAAAGAACGCAACAAAATATACTCCCCGTGCGGCAAAAGGAAAGGCCATCTTGCACCCCGTTACTTAGTTGACAAACAGGAAGCTGTCCCATAATTCTTCTAAACCTCTATCTTGGAATGGGAATACAAAATTGAGGAGTGATGGACAGTTCCCCATCTTAGATTAGGAAAGCATAACTCCTATTTCTACTGAATTCCAGAGGCATTCTTGGAAGAAGATGCAGGTATGAAATTAGGGGGAATTACTCCTTTTAAAAAATATGACGTCATGCATCTGGCCAATGAGTATGTCCATATCACGATTTGGGATCCAAACAGGGAGATGAATGATAGAAAGTGTGCCTACACAAGTGAGCATGCCACCACTTGGTAAGTGGTGCATTGCCCCCACGATGCAGTGTCTCGCTACTATCCCACCTGAGTTTGCTCTTCACTTATGAATGAGGCAGCTGCGATAGCTTCAAATGTGGGAACTGCTTGTGTGCGGACTCACTGTGAGTACCAAGGAGGTCAAACGAGGACATTTCTCATACATTAAAGTAATACACCAGCTGCACCTCCTCAACCGTTATTTATGCTATAATTTGCCCGTGCAAGCTCATGTAGATTGGCCAAACAACATAAACATAACGGAAAGGATCATGTGAAGTACCAACGGGATCAGATGGAAGACAGCTAATGCACTCTTTGTACCCCATTTCTTGACAATGGATCACAGAATACTATTGGGTAGCAAGTAATAGAGAAGATTTACAGACCACCAACAGGTAGCAATGGAAAACGATTACTGAATGTGTGAATGTGAATGGATGATGAGGCGCGATTCCATTGCAAAAGATTTCAACACTCTGATTACATGAAATACTATGACCTTTGGATCGCAAACAACTCCCACTTCATCACTTGTGAGGGATCCGATGGACACCTTCCTTCTCATGTTAATTGCCACGCTCCTCTTTTTGAACTTTATTATGATGGCTACCTACACATAGGTTTGAACCCATTCGTAAATAATGTTAAGTCATGAACCCTTGCATTGAATGCAACATATTGCCTGCCTTCTGAACTATTGTTCTGTTGAACTGTCCTAACAACTACTATAACAGTTACATCTGTTCTGGTTTATGCATCGTGCCAAAATATTGTACCCATGTATGTGATGGAACATGTTGCTTGACTACCCAGTTGCTGCTCTTTTGATTTGTCTCAACAGTGTTAGGATGGCTGTGTCTCTCATCCAACCATCCTAGCTTGTTAACCGCCAACATTTTTGTCAGGAAAGAAATGTTGGATTAGTTTCTACCCATCCTTATTCAATGACTTATACCGGGTGCCACTTTGGCAGAACAATAATTAATCATGCACCTATGCTAACATAGAAATGCCTGTAGCCATTATATACTTGCTTGCTACAGATATTTTCTTTCAGGAGCCCGACTTTTGGTTGGACCATATTCACGAGGTTCATTCTCCTCGACCCTGGTCCTTCTCCAAATCTTTTTGATCAGACTGTTATCACTTTTCTCTACACAGCGTGTTCCATAACCACAGAGGGAGTTCTTTCGGAAACTTGAGTTTCCTCCATTTCCATTTTGTATCATTGGATTGTCAGTGGGTCGGTATCCATTACTACTCTGACTGTTCAGGCGTCCTCTCAAACTCACAGCAACGTGAATAATTTTTAAGGACAATTTACATTTTTTATTTAACACATTGATCAGTAGTTCCTTTTTTCAGTTTAACAGGGGCTTGCAGGTAATCGAAGCAGGATCATTTTGAACATCATTCCTTCCGACATGTAAGGTCTTTCTTTGCAACTGTTTTAACACCTTTGTCTCATTCATTTTTGTGTTTAGTTTATTACCATTGAAATTAGTGGCCTTGCGATATCCATCACTTTGGCATCACAATCCAGGCTTGACTTGTGCTCTTTGCTACGTAAATGATACCTCAAGCGTTGAACTTTTGTACTGAGTTTTAGAGGTTTATTATACATTCTAAATAGCAAATTAACTCCTTCTTCTGGATTATTGATTACCTTGAATTGATACTTGAAGGTTATTTTAGCCCTATTCTCTGACTATGTATTCCCTTATTGACTACATGTTATGAGTCATTTGTGTTACCCTTTCCAGTTTCATAATCAATACATAATAATACACTCGTCCTGATGATGACCTGCTAATCAAACTTTAGGTCAAAACACCATCTACGAAAATGGCTACAAAGACGAATTGATTAAACTCATGCAAAGTATACCAAAGAACAGTGAATCGATGGACACTTACAACTAATGACTTTGCAAATTGATATATTAAGTCTGCCTGATCAGGTACTGGCCATGAAATCCTGTGTTCTGTTGGCACCGTGTGTTCCCTTTTATTACTGAGCATTTTCTCTGTTAATTATTTGTTTTTATCTCCGAACTCTGCAAAAATCCCACTTAACCGAAAAGTTTATTTTATATTTACATAGTCATTTTATCTTTTTCGTTAACTGTACATGGTATTAATATATCACTTGAAGAACATTTTATTTACTCAATTGAGCCTGCCCAAACCGTCACCTAACCACCTAGGCTGTCTCCTGCAAGGGAGACAGGTGAAGTATGCTCCCTCCTACTTCCCTCACAACACTTTGTACCATCGGGGAAGGTTGCAGTGGTCCTCGAGAGAAGCCAAAGGATTAATTGATGTTGAATTTTCTGCGCGCTGAAGATCCTATTTCAGGAAATCCTTTCCTTCAGCGAGCATGGGCGAGTTTAACTTCACCATGTCAAGTGTCAGATAACCCCACAAGACTTTGCTAAAAGTCCAACTTCACTGGTGGAGTTAAAGTAATGCGCACCTAAGCAATTAGAGATTAACAGTTTTGCCTCGCATCATTCAAAACATCCTCATTAATTTCCTTCAGCCACACTACTTTGTGAGACATAAACCATAATTAAGAGTGTTTGAAAGAATATTTAAATGGAAGAAAGTAAGCCCTTTCAAAGGTGCGCTATTTTATATGTTAGAATGTATGGTATGTAGAGTAGCGGCAAAATATTGTCTGGCATAAATATCATGTCTTTTACAAAAATATCTCCTCAATGAAGTTTACAAAAGAAAATCTAGACCTAGTGGGATCTGGCTGCATGATCTTGGGGCTCCGCTGAGTGGGGAGGCCTGGGGGGGAGACAGCATCGGTATATGGTGCTTGGCCATCACAGGTGAGCTGGCAGGGGCTCCCAGACCTGACTGTGACTTGACTGGGGGCCCCTCTGCATCTTCCTCTTGCACCAGGGAGTGCTAAGGCGTGTAGGGAAAGAGTGACACCGACCTGTGTGGGAGTGCAGGGGAGCAAGGCCGGATACAGATGCTGCGGCCGGGCTGCGGCGAGACGGAGAGGCTGCATGTCTTGGACCGGTCGGCCCCCCACCCCTCAAGAACAAGACTAGCGGTGGGACTTGGGCCCTTTGAGGAGACCCTCTGCTCCTTTCCCCCATCCAGTCTATTCCTCCCTAATCTGAGGGGGGGCCCTGCAGGGTATACCTTTCCTATCCTCATCCACTTTGTCTGCTGTTAGGCATTCCCGTGAACCAGCACTGGCGGCCTGCAGCACCCCATCGCCTATCCTTAGCTTGAGGACCTCGCGACTATCGCGCCTCTCGCCACGGCCCATCCAATGTGGAGCTGGTTTCCTTCTGATTAGGGGCCTCTCAGAGTTCGCGAACCCACAGGTTTGGACCCGCAGACTAAAGTTTTTGCTTGGTAACAGGCGTCAGATCTTTCTGATAGCCTTTGTTCCTCCTCATTTACTTTCCCAGCCTGTCCACGTTTGACCTTCATCCCTCATTTAATTTCTTTCTTCCCCATCTTTCTCCCCCCTCGGGCTACCACTGCCTGTGGCTCTCCCATGGAACTGTCAGCTTCGGCCTAGGCAACTCCGGACCCGCATAAGCTCTCCACAGGAGTGCCTCTTCTCTCAATCCCTACCTCTACATCTCCCTGGCCCTTTCTAGCATTGGAAAGTCCATTGTACGCAGCATGACAGAGCACGCCCTCTTTCTGTGCCCCACCATCGCTACTCCCTGATGCATCACGCTGCAATGCCACCGCTGGGGGCGCTGAAAGTCATATTGTGGAATGTGAAAGGCCTCCCACACACATCATAAAATGCAAAAAAGTGTTCATATATCTTAACTCCAAACGTGCTGATGTACCACTGCTTCAGAAAACCCACCTCTTGGATGCATAGGTGAAGAAATTACGACATGACTGGTTGCCACTGTCTCCGACCGATGGGACCGTGACACCTTGAAAATGTGGTGTAGCAATTCTACTATGCAAGTCACTCCATTCACGGTGCTTAAGACGTGGACTGATCTGGAAGGGCGGGTACAGGTTTGTCAAGAAGCAAATTGGTGATAGGGCACTATCTGTGGGCACACTCTACGCACTGACCGGGCCGAAAACTTTCTTTCTCTTAAAGCTCAACCATCTGCTAGCGGAGATGGATGCCACTCACTTTCTACTCGGAGATGACTGGAATCTAGCTCAAGATGCTATCTTGGATCACTCCGGCCCGATCGACGTGAGCAGCAATGCAGATCAGACCTTTCTGGGTGATATCGCCACAGACCATGGACGTATTGCCACTTGCCGCTTCTTGCACCCTGCTGATAGGGAATTCACCTACATCTTGCCCCTGCATGGCACTCAATCGGGGTTGGATTACTTCCTCACCTCTCAACTAATGGTCGCCCTGGCAGGTGATACTCTTATTCTCGACAAAGTGCTTTCAGAACACTCCCCGGTCCAATTCTCGGCTGATCTGGGATTGGCAATGCTGGTTCGCAAACCCTGACACCTCAACCTCTTATGTTGCAAGCTGCCTCAGGGCAAGGATAGGCTCAAATCTCATGCTACCACTTACTTAGAGCACAACAGAGGGTCCATAGTCTCTGCCCAAATGCTGTGGAAGGTAGCCAAGGTGACCATTAGGGGGCAGCTGATGAGAGACACCGCTTTATCCAATAAACAGAAGGTGGAACAGCAGAGTTCCTTAGAGGGTGTCATAGTGGACCTAATGCACCTCTACATGGCTCGCCCTTTTATTCCTTCAGGCACTGACTGTAAAAAGTGTACATGGATCTCAATGCAGTCTCCACCTCCACGGCCGAATGAGCACTACAAAAATTGAGGGGCCATCACTATGCGCAAGGTGAGAAGGTGGGTAGGCTGCTGGTTACACAATTGCGAGTGAGGGAAGCATGGATGGCCATATCAGCCATAACGTCTGGCACTGGCCGCATCCTGAGCCGAGTCCAGAAAATTGCAAATGTGTTCGCAGATTTCTATCGGGACCTCTACACCCCTGAAGTGGATGCTAGAATACACTTACCTGGCCTCAATTAGACGAGTAGGGAATTGCTACTCAGGGAAATCACCAAGGAGATTGCACAGGCTATCTCCAAACTTCTGTACCATAAGGCACTTGGGGAATATGGCTTTCTTGCTAAGTTCTACAAGTGGACGAAGAAAGAAGTTGTGGATTCTGGTATGATGTTTTCCAAGAGGCGGAACACACGAGGACTCTTGGTCCTCTCTCGAACACGGACCTGATCACATTCTTCTCCAAGCCCAGAAAGGACCCCCTATATTGCAGCTGCTAAAGGCCGATCTCCATTCTTAACAGGGATATTAGGATATTGGCCAGGATTCTGATGGCTCGTTTAAGGAAGGTCATCCCCTCTTTGATCAACCACACCCAAGTGGGATTTGTCTCAGGGCCATCGTCCCCGAACCATCTTCGCACTTTGGCCCACGCCCTGTGGCTAGCCAAAGATCTCACAGAAAAATCTCTGGCCCTATCACTGGATGCTGAGAAGGCATCTGATATAATTGAATGGAGCTATCTTTTCATGGTCCTCCACAAATTTGGCCTAGGAGCAGTAGCGGCCTGTGGAGGGAGTTCCGTGGGGCGGGGTGGGGGAGGGGCAGGGTGGGGGTAGTAAACACTGGAATATGGATAAACGGAGGTAAGTAAACAATTAAATAAATAAAACGAATTTTGTTGCGCGCGCTGCATCGCAAAATGCAATGCAGCGCGCGCAACGAAATTTGTTTTATTTATTTAATTGTTTACTTACCTCCGTTCATCCATATTCTGGTGTTTACTACCCCCCACCCTGCCCCTCCCCCGCCCCGCCTCACCGCCCCACGGAACTCCCTCCACAGGCCGCTACTGCCTAGGAGATGACTTTATCTCCAACATTCGATGGCTTTACGATTCCCATTTGGCGCAGGTCAGTTGGGGTTTTGTCTCAGACCGCTTTCCAGATCACAGGGGTGCCCAATCTCGCTCTTAATTTTTCTCCTGAACATGAAACCCCTGGCTCTGTGTCAATCAAAGCAGACGGTAGGCATCCCCACCTCAGGTGGCTCGTTGACACTATCTCTACGTGGCCGATATCCTGCTCACGCTCTTTACCCTTACCACCTTAATCCCGGCCCTTCAGGACACCATGTCCACCTTCACAGTGCTCTCCAGATATCAAATTAACTGGGGAAAGAGCAAGGCCCTGCTGATCTCGTGATTGACAACTAGGGCAACCATTGAAGGAGACCCTTTTCAATGGAAACCCTCACTCCACAAGTATCTGGGGATCCACATTAACCAGGGCCTAGATCATAAGGTGATGGATAACATAGAGACACTGCTGAAAAGGATGAGGCTTGACTACGAAAAGTGGTGTCAACTCCATCTTTCGTTATGGAGTAGAACACAGGCTATAAAAATGGTGACACTTCCAAGGATCACCTACATGCTAGGAATGCTCCAATTTCTAATAACCCTTAAGATATTACAGTTACTGGACAAGGGAATTAAGACTTTTATTTGGGGGAAGTTGAGACCTTGCATAGCCATAGGCAAAGTTTTAGCCCACCGGTCCAGTGGCAACATGGGACTCTCCTCAGTGGAGCACTACTGTAAGGCCCTACACCTGGCTCAGCTCACCTACATGCAACCTCATGTCCAAGACCCTCCATTGCTGGTTGAAACTGAGAACATACTGAGCAGCCTACGAAGGCTACACCTCCACTCCTGGGTCGGTGAAACCTATGATCCAGGCTATGGCCAAAACATGGGAATGAGCCCATAAACTCGTATCGGTGAATGCCTACCTTTACTACAAGGTGCCACTATGGGGCAACACTAGTATTCGCACTGGAGGTAAAAATGCTCAACTGGGGTCTCTGGCATGAGGCAGGGATCCTCTCCCTGCTCCACATAATAGTCCAGGGGCACTCAAGCCCTTTGAGACACTACAAGAAGAATTCCACTTACCTCCCCACCAGCAGTGGAAATATACCCTACCACGCCATCGTTTCACGAGACGACTAGGCCCCCAGCCCTGGGCCATCCCATCCTCCCCAGTGCTCTCCTATCTCAATACATGAGAGCGTTTCAAAGTAGCAATGCCGAGCTTTTGCAAACTTTTGATCTGGCTCCTGTACTCTCAAACCCAGGCAGGGAGACTGCTGGCTAAGTGCCAGACTCTGCTCCAGAAGGAATATGAGGCAGAGGACTAGGATGAGCTACTGGACAACCTAAGCTGAGGAGCAAGAGAGGCCAGGGTGAAATTCTGCATCTTCAGAACTACACACGACTGGCACTGGACTACGGTGAAACTCAAGGCAGCAGGGCTACTGTCTTATTTCAGTTGCTGGTGCTACGACCATATGCACATAATGTACGAATGCTTTGGCATCCAAAACTTTCAGGTGGACATTGAATCCACGCTGAGTGGGACAATAGCGATCCCAGTCCCGATGTTGTGTTCCCTGATTATGCTCTATGACACAGCAGACTCTCCTTCTTTATTCCACCATGAAATCAAGCTGCTTCATATGGCATTTACAATGGCAAAAATCTGTGTTATCCGACACTGGATCACCCGCACCCACCCACCCATGAGGAATGGCTCATAGAAATGTATAAAACGGCCTCATAGGAGTGACTCATTAATAATCTGCAAGACAAGGCTGACACATTCCTCCACATATGGTCGCCCTTCCTGCAAGATGATCAATGATGGTCGTCAGGCACACAGGTGGTTGCCTTGGCTCTCTACACCCATGCTATAGCCTCAATTGCTGCTCCAGGTGCTGGCATCCGGCTGCCTCCCCTCCCTTCCTCCGCATATCCGGGGCCCATGACATGACCCTTTCTCCCCCTACCCCACAACTTCCCTGCACCTATTCATCTCTATTCCTAAGGCCAAACCCTTTCATTCCTTCTTTTCTAGTGTACCTCTTCACATGCTGCAAGGTACTCAAGTTGAGGGTTAAACAAACAGGCATGTACTATAACTTGGACTTTTCCTTTATATTCACTTGTGAATTCAGGTTATCATTGTACGGTGACAATTCTCTTTCTGTATCACCTTGATAAAAGACAAAATAAATGCAAAAAAAAAAAAGAATGTAACTACCACTTTGTTGAATGTTTACATCAAACTATTTTTGTTTTATATATGTTTTATGTATTTTCCAATGAGACGAAGTCTCAAGCACAGCAGACACAGTAAACAAAGTAACGCAAAACAAATGCAGCAGTTATGCCCCAGTTTCCTTCTCTATCCCCCCTTCTCCTGCACCACCCTCCCTTTTTTGTGTACAATTTGTCCATCCGATTGACGCTGCATCCCCCTTAGAGGTCAAATGTTCACGTCACCTACCTCCGTTTTAAGGAGAATGCTGCCCTGTGTTTTGTTTGAGGGTTGCAGGGCATGGGCATTCTCAAAGTCGGTTATCTCTTTTTCTAGTGCTAGGCATCTTTGGGTTCTCTGTCGTTTGCCCCCTTTTTCATCTGATATAATCACTCCCCTTAATGTGGGTATATAGACTTCCCAATTGGTTATAGCATCTGTCTGTGGTAGTGTTCTCTTTGAAATAGTGTTCCGTGGCCTTATAGAGGTGTTCCACTAGGTCTCTATTCATTAGTCTCCAGGTTGTCATACTCTATTCCATGCTCCCCTTTTTAGGTCCCGCCTGAGCCAGCGCATGCGCTGCTCTGGCGAGAGTTTTAGTAAGCGGGTTTTGGAAGTGCAAACAGTGGCTTTTGCTGGTGACCAGCTTGCGTTCACGCGAGCGTGCACGCGCGATCAGGCGCCATATGGCTTCCCTCGCCATCTGGACGCTCGCAATTACTTTCACTTTCACGGCCGCGCGGCCGTGTCAGTTTCACGGCTGCGCGGCCAATGCTTGTTGTTATTGAATTTTGTGTCTGTGGCACTTTTTTTTCCTATGTAGAACGAGCACTTCTTTTTTTGTTGTTTCCAACCAACGCATTTACCCGCCTCAGACGCGTGAGCGTCACCTTCCGCTTTACCCCTTGGTGATTAACCAGAGCCCGTGGCTCCTTCCCACCTCAGCCGCCATGACAGAAATGGTCAGTTACGCAAATAACTCCACTGACCCCTCTGGCGGGGCCTCCGTCGATGAGTTCGCGTAGGATCAAACATAAAATCCAGCAAAAACTAGCAAGATGAGGGTTAAAGGGAGAGGGGCGCGCGCAACTGCTCGAGATTGTCTTTTTTTTTTTTACTGTTCTGGGCTGAGCACACGCTGCCGAGAAGCAAGAACCGGGTGAAACCTTTCCACAACTGGGCTTGCTTGGGAGGCATCCTTCAGCACTCGAACGAGCTGCAGCCGGGGCTCTTCCAGCTGCTGCTGCTCTGCGCCCAGCACATAAGGACAGGAGCTGGGATGCAGCTGCCTTCCACAGCTACCGGTAAGTGCAGGACACCCGACTTCCACGTGACCCCGGAAGCCACTGTGAGCCGGCCCCACCTGTATGTGCATAGAGTGCGCATCCCGGCAGTGCTGTGGTGCTCCCAGTATGGACACAGGCAGCCTAGCACATCCAACACTGGAAATATTTTGCCATTCACTGCGGCGTCAATAGCTCCAACTTTGGTTGTGTTTTAGAGAGACCCCTAGTCGTGATGCTTTACGTAGAACACATACAATCACTGCCGCAATCTGTCTACGCCACCTGCTGCTGATCGGCTTTAACCCTGTTTTGTCTATGTTTTCGTTGAATTTGCAAACGATAATAACTTTGTACGTACACCATAGCTTTCGTCCCTGTGTCTGAGTCACTATCACACCGGTCTGGTTTTACAGAGCTTTCAATTCCCATGAAGGCTGCTTGTCTCACTACTATCTTAATACTTAAGCTTTGCCTAGGAGAGTGCGATGTTTATAGGCTCTAAAGCACTAAAGAGATCTCGACTGCAGAAAGAAGGCATGCTCTCAGTGAAACTTTAAACATTTGTTTTCAGTGCCTTCTCGTTGTTTCAGTAAAACAATAAGTTGCAATGTAGTTTCCAGGCTAATCGCGGTGTCCTGTTTCACAGCTGTGTGTGGTTTTTCATATTTTTGTGTAGTTCAGGTGTGTCTTTAGCTTGCGGAGATTCGTTGACTAGTTGGAAAATTGTGCCCACTTGTCTTAAGTGCTCTTGCTGGTTGCTCTTTTTTTGTACAAGATGTCCCGCCCCCGTGTTTCCCATCACTTGGAAGTAGATTACAGTATCGTTATTCAGGGATTAGAGCTGGTCCTCTCTACACAGTGCAGTTGAAGCAGTGAAGTGTAAGTGCCCCAGAAGTGACATAATTGTTTTAGAGCCGGCATGGCAGCGAAAAGACACATGTAAGCAGTGTGTCTCGAAAGGGAAAAAGTTGTGTTTTACTTTTCAATGTAATCTATGCCAGGGTCTCTGATTTCTACACAGTGAAACAGTTAACATAAAATGAGGGCAAAAAATGAAGTTGGACTGTTTATTGTGCTAAGGGCATCTGCAACGGTTCTGCGCCGATCAGTACTTGGTGTTCTCAGGGAAGGGTTGTAAGTCCCTGCCAATGGTCTTCTCACACAAACCCCTATCTTCAGGCATAAATGATAGAATGCAATACTTTCAGTTTTCTCTGGTGTCTGGGTCTTCTTCTGTGACGAGTGCGAGGTGAAAAAAACAGGCTGATTACAGTCCCTGCCTGTAAAGGTATATTGAGCAAAATAACTTCAGAATAGAAGGCACCCTGAGTAATTACCAGCGATTAAGATTAATTCAAGCATTTCCACCCATTGTTTTTTGTTTCTGTCAATGAGTCGCCCTCAGAGGCACAGGTATGCCTAGATTTGCGTCCCATTGCTCACTGCGCTTTAAGAACTCAAGGCGCACTCAGGGTTGTACTGGGACAAAAACATAGTCCTGGGCACTGAAATAAAAGTGCCCTCCATTAGCGAACCAGATAGCTAAAAAGTGGCTCACATTTACAAATCAGGACAGTATTGAACATGTTTTTGATTTGAATTGGACAGTTTTCAACATGCTGCACAGCAGCCACGCTGGTCTAGAACATAGCTTAAAAACATTGGCAAAGCCAATAGCTCTGGCTAAACACTTAAAAGGTCCCAAAGGTGAGACCTATTGGCTAAGTCAATAGGTCTTGCCTTTGGGACCTTATAAGTGTTTAGCCATGCAACAGTTGATGTTGTTGCACCAAGGATATTGTGCTGCATAACTAAATACTTATAAGGTCCCAAAGGCGAGACCTATTGGCTATGTCAATGCTTGTTTGTGTTGTTACTAGGGTAATGCAGAGTGGCAAGTGCTCTGAGATTTCCCCTTGCTTTATAGTCAGTCTCTGTAAATCTGCAGAGCATTGCTTGTGGTGTGAAGAAGTAATCTATCCTGGAGGAGGTGTTATAGGCTCCGAATAGAATGAGTACTCTTTATGAGTCTCATGCAGTTGTCTCCAGATGCCGACCAGTCCCAGGACTTGTGTAAAGCCGTCTAGTTTCCCAGTCAGTGGGTTACGTGTCTGTGGCATGCGGGGTCTGTCCATGTGTGGGTGCATTGTCATGTTGAGGTCTCCACCTAGTATGGTCATCGCTTGTGGCAGGTCTAAAAGCAAGCATCCCAAGTGCTGCAGAGTGTCAGCTTGTATTCCCGGTGCGGCATATGCATTTACTAGTGCTAGGGATTCCCCCTTCCAACTTCCCAGGACTGCTGTATATCACCCCAGATCATCTGTTCTGACCTGTATTAAGGGGAACGCTACTGTTTTCTTGACTAGGATTGTGACCCTCTGGAATCTTATATGTAGCAGGAGTGGGTAGCCACTGTATACATTACCCTTTTCAAGAATCCACAGACAGAGACTTTGAGGTTCTTTTCTTGCAGAAACACCACATTCGCTGCATATCGTGTCAGGGCTTTGGCCACCAGGCCTCACTAAATGTGACTCCCCCTGACCGTTAACATTCCACGCTAATTGTTCAAGTGTTTGTGTCTGTACTTGTGCCATATCTGGCTCCCTCAATGTATGTATCCTTCCTTACCGGGTGGCATAGTCCCCCCATGTGTTCCCTGTGCCACTTCTGCCTTTTTAACTCTATTACAACTCCCTCCCCACCTTACCATGCTGCGGTCTTCGAACTAGCCGCCACCCAATGCATGGTGTGCAGTCAGCCCAACTTTCCATATTCATGAAATAACAACATGAGTGAGAGTTTCTGGAGCTCTAAGTTGATATCGAGATTGCTGGGAGGTGCGCTGCCCAGAGTAATGATTACATCAAACTATTATTGAGTGTGAATTTATACTGAGGACGTTTTGCTTGGAGGAATGCTTGTGAGCAGCGTACCTCTTAACTACCCAGGAATGGTGGGAAAACCATATTTGTCCAGGCCTATGCAGCATTAAAGCTGCCTAGCACACCAGCCTTAGGTGAACGAAATGTGCACATGGGCTACCATCGGAACAAGGCTAGCAGAAAAAGAATGCATTTGCATGGTCAGAGGTGCTTAGGGAGTCACTTTTGATGTTGTATGGTGTTTGCTATAAGTGAGTCATGCTAACTCGTCTTTACTTTCTTACTGTTCTGGATGATTTACACTGTCATTGTTTCATCACCAACAGCACCTGGCTGTCAACTTATCTGAAATCTATGGTATGAACAAATTGATTCAACTAGAACTGTACTACCAGAATATCATGTTTTAAGTATCATGCTGCCAAAATATTGTATCCAGGATAGCACCTACCATCATACTGTAAAGGTAAGTTTAGTCTGTGGTATACTATGGGTTTACTATCCCTAACTTCACATCTACATACGTTGACAATAAAGATGGCTTCGAGGTACCTAGATGTGGAGTTTGTATAGCACATCTGTACTTTTCTGCACAACTGATGCATGCCGCTGAAGTCGATGTTTTAGCAGCTAGTGTTTATTTGATCAATTGCTTCCAGCTTAAACGATACAAGCTCCTGGTTGACTGCAAAAATCTGTGAATTATTTAGATCAAGTTATAACGCCCTAAAAATGACCAAATTGCCAGTGACTCTGTAAAAAGTAATATTTTTTTAATCATGTCTATAATGCTATGAAATGTTGACTATTTTAACTATGATCTTGAGTAACATCACTGCATAGCATGTTCTATCATTATTGCTTTTCTTTAATAGTAATTGTTTCAAAGAACGTACATCAGAAGAGGCCTCCTCTATCATTGCTATCACTGTCAAATGCAGCTCACACTTGGGCCTGCTGTCCTTTGTTTCACAAGACAGACTGAAGCCAAACCCAGTGGAAAGGGATGAACTGGCTAGAACCAGTTTTAGGGTTAGACAAAGGGCTGTCCCACACCCACAGACTTGCCCTGGGTATAACCTTTAGGGCGGTGCGACCGGTGCAGCACACTGGGTGCCGACCTAGAAGGGTGCCCTGACCGCGGGAAAGGCGCTGTGTTTAGCAATACCTTACGATTTAGAAGCACCTGCTGCAGGGGTCCTTGTGCGTCCAGCTTTTAGACAGCAATAAAAATGTCAAGATAGCTCTTTTTAATTAATGTTCCTGCTAGAGAGAGAGAGATTGGAGTTTTGTCTAGTGGCAGTTTGACTCACCATAAAGTAGCGCAGAGGGTTATTATGCCTGCTGCAAACAACAGATATTTATTTTATGTGGATAGCTGAATGAATTAGTAAAGCCAGCCTTTACCAGTGCTATAAAACAAATTAAATGTATGTGAGAGAGGGACTATGGAGAGATGAGGGGCACTTTTGCCAGGTGGTAGTGAGGGAATCTGAGGAGGATGTCATTGGGGGCACCATAAAAGATTGTTGCACAAGGCACCACCAGCGTTAACGCCGGCCCTGGGCATACCATTGTTGCCTGCAGAGCCTGAAATCAGAACACTCCTGGACCTGAGAAGATTCAGAAGAAGGACTGCCCCTCCTGTTTGAAGAGGGAATACTGGCTCTGCTTGCCTTGAACTGAGGACTCCACTCATAACTCCAAGGGTCAGCTGGCTGACCTCCTGTTTGAGCTACAGGGACACAACAAATTTCCAGAATCCTTTCCTGCTTTCCAGCTGATCAGCAGCAATGGGACCCAATCTGGTTCCCTCTGCTGTCCTCTGTAGGAGTGAGTTCCGACCCCTAAGTGCTGTCCTCAAGATCCTGGACCCTTTGTTGGAGTCAGAGTGCAGTTCTCCCTGCTTAACTGAAGGTTTTACTAGATCTGATGCAGAGAGGCGCAGAGCAACGCAGGTCCTTACATCACAGCACCACGCAGCTCCTGATCGGCAGCTTCACCAGATCCAACGCAGAGAGATGCAGACCCTTGCATTGCAGCACCACCTAGCCCTTGATCAGTAGCTTTATTGGATCTGCTAAAGTGCCTCACATTGCAGCACCACACAGCTCCTGAACATAAATGTTACTGAATCTGACGCAGAGATGTGCATTGCAGCACCGTACAGCCCCACACCAACAACAGAAAGTACAATTCTCCATGGGCCAAACCTGGTCCCATACCCAGCCCACCCTCCATTGCTGTCAGCCTGAAATTGTGACTTTTCCTGGTCTGGAGCAACCAAATTCTCGCAGTTGGCACTTCACCCCTCTTAACGCAATCTTACCTAAACCTTTTAAAACACATAACTCCGTTTCTACTGATTGGATTTTTGTTGTTTGGTGTCATTTTATTCATTAAAATATTCTTACATTTTCTAAATTGGTTTGAGATTGTTTTTGTGTTAAATTTTCACTTTATTTCTATTTGTGTGCTGCAAAAATAATTTACACATTGCTTCTAAGTTAAGCCTGACTGCTTTGTGCCAAGCTACCTGAGTGTTAAACAAAGGTTTATTTTGTGACTTTTTTGGTTTACTCTGACAAGGTTTGACTTGTGGCTGCATCTAAGGAATGCTTTCCAGTAGGCTGTGCTCAAGAGTTCCCCTTTGACTCCTTAGTTATAAGTCAAATGTGCCTGTGTGGTGCCAAAGCCCCATTAGCAGCGAGTCCCCTGGTGCCCCACAAGTCCAATTCCAGTCTTGCCCGCTCCAGCTGTAAAAAAACATTCAGCGAGGCAGAGAGTGCCCTCTCCGTGGGCGCTCCTGAGTCCTGATACATCTCCCTGAAGTCTACCTGCTCGCGGTTCACGCTTCAGCACCCAGCAGGCATAGGATCTCTCCTCAGAGCAGGGCTGCTGATTTGTTCCAGGGATTAGAGCTGCTCCCACTCGTCAAAAATAGGGTAAGTCACTTTTTTCCTCACTGGAGGTGGGGGGATCCAATTCTCCAACTCCGTTCTGGAGCTGAGCGAGGGTGCAAAATTTCCAGAGGCATCCTTGTGGTCCTCGGGGAATCAGTCAGAAACAAATCTCAGTTTGTGGGTTTGAAATGCCAATCACATCCGCAATCTTTTCATTTCAGCAATGACCCAAACTCTTGGCCAGGGAGGTGCCAGCAGCCCCTCCTAGAATATAGGGTTGCTGAGATACTCCGTCTTGGCACACACACTTCCAGTGTGATCACCCTCACCACAGCGGACAATCATGGCATACGGGGTTGCTGATAAAAACGGACCCAAGTCTCAACGCCTTTGGCCTAATAAGTTCAACTGTGGCCCCCTTTGGCATACTGGGTCATAGCAATGAGATGGTGTGAGGCTAGGGCTTCCCTCATGGTGCTCCTTACACAGCTCATATCACAGCAGCCCTCTTTTGGCATACGGGAGTCACTGGACTGTTCCTGCATGCAGCCAATGACCTGATTGGTACAAAGCTGTTTTCCTCACACCTCGTTCAGAGAGTGGTGTCTGTAGGGCACTGCACTGGACCTCATTCCCTTCAACGATTTCCTCTTCCTCAAAAGGCACACTAGTCTTGGCAAGCAAGCAGTCGCTGGTGTTCCAGACTCCAGGGCATGTGGTCTTGGTTCCCTGAGTGATGTCCCCTCACACAGCAGGGAGACTAGCATCCCTTGGTCACCCGTCCTGCTCTCAGGCAGAAGTCATGCAGAGCTTCCCTTTCCACATAGCCTATCTGGCTGCTAGACAGCCGAAAAGGTTTGGAGTCTCAACCTCCCCTTCTCATAGTCCTTTTCCAAGTGCTAAATGTGATTTGGCGTCTGAGTCTTTGAAGTTTTATGTTGGGGTTCTACCTATTTTGAAACGTGCACTTAACCTTTTCTTCTTTCCTCTTGAAAGGATGTCTGTTCCAGCAGGAAAGACTTCGAAGCTGACTGACTCATAACACAATTCAAAGGAGTGAATCACACTTGGATGTCAGCCACAATGATTTGTGCATCAAAAGGTTAATCCTGGGCTCCCAGACCTACACTTTATTATTCCCTTATTAGCCATATCTCCTTCACAAAATGTGTCCAGGCCCCTTTCTTGTGATCAATCGCTGAATCAAAGAGCAACCTTTTGAAGTGTAAAGGGGTAGTCTTTTCCTCCTTTCCTCCTCTGTGTGTTTCACCCAGCTCACAGGAATGTAGCAACACACAAATCTGTCTGTGGGAATCCTCTTCTCCTCATGTCTTCACCTGGCAGAGTTGGGCTTCCCAAAATGGAACACAGGGTCCTCCGTGTAATGCACCATTGCAGGCACCCTTGCAGTCAGTGTACTTTCACATCACATATACTCTCCAGTATTGTTACCTCATGCATTGTGCCACTCCAAACACACATACATTCAGCACACACATTCAGTCTGCATGCACTGGTCAGTATTGTGGCCTTTATGTATTGTACCAGGGTGTGCTATGTGCAAACATACACACTGATATCACAAATGCTCACCAAGTGCGCGCTGCACAACGTAATGTAATGTAATAAAAGGTAAATTTCTAGAGCGCTGCTTCTCACTCGTGAGAGTATCCAGGTACTGAACACTTCACCCTTTATGTATTGTACTTCACGCAAGCACACATACACCCAGCACATGCTTGCATTGCACACGCACTGCTTAGCACTTCATCTCTCATGTAATGTATTCATCCCACACATACATACACCAAGTACATGTTCTAACCACAAATACACTGCACAGTACTGCTCTATCCCTGTATTGTACCCTTCCCAGGGACACGTACATCCAGCACAGAATCACTGCTCCTGCTCGGTGCAGAAAGCCACATCTACCTGATGTAGTGCCATGGGTAACTTAAACACATAGCAGTGGAACTTTTAAAAAGGATGTGTGAGCCCATTGGCCTAACTCCAGTGACAGAGCGTAAAAAGTACCTGTTCACTACTGCTGATCACTACACTGTATGCTGCTTTTGAAGCTTAACTTTTGGTGAAGGAGATAGTCTCCCACCACTATGAGAGAGTGCACTTTAGCCTACAATATTCTATTTTATACATATAATGGATCCATTGTTGTCAGAGATATATTATGGGACATCTTTGAGGCAGTGCTTAATTTCTATAAGAAATATTCCCCCTTGCACAAACCTCTGCTCAGAAGCTTTCGCCGCCCTCAATACCAAGGCTGGTAGTCCTAAATCCACCTCGTACCTCTTTAATTACCTTACAAAATCTCCTTGCCCTTTGTCTCACTGTTGCAGGCTCCTGCTTTCTCCCTCTGTGATGGTTTTGGCATGCTTCTCTTCCTCCATCTTTCCGATCACGTGTATTCCCACTCAATAAAAATCTGGGACCATATTACACAAGTGCCTCGGGGGCGCAATGGGCGTGTGTGCCTGCTTTCTGCACCCCGGGGTACTTGGTATTACAGAAGCGGCCGCAAATGCTTGGGCAGCCCTTCTATAAAACTGATATTGCTGGTGCACATATAGTGCCAGCGCTATGACCAGAGGGTGTTCCCTCATTTGCATGGGGGCATGGCCCCATACAAATGAGGGAATTCTGCGCCCACGCAGTGTTATAGACGCGGGCGCAGAGGCAAAGAAGTTGGCAGGAGGCGCACTGACAGCACACCACCTAAAAGGTGGCGCACTGTCAGTGTGCCCCCCGATGGCAGACCTTTAGCGGTGGAAAGGAGTCCCATGGACCCCCGAGACATCCCCTTGTAGGTGGGTGTAGTCACTCACTGCACTTGCCAGCAAGGGGATCTCTAATCCCCCTAAAAGTGCAGGTGGGTTGCCACATGTATTGTAAAATATGGAGCGGCTTCAAAGCAGCCACTCAGTTTTTCACCTGAACGTGCTGCCCCCAGGGCAGCACGAGTTCACGGCTGCCCTGGGGGCAGAGCATTCATCCTTTTAAAAGGTGCACCCGGCGCAAACAAGGAAAATGCGATGCATGTATAATATGGCCCCTGATGTGGAAAAATAAGTGCTGGTCTTCAAAAATAAGTGCATGTACCCCCACCGGCATCCACTGGCTCGAATTAAAACTGTTGCCAGATCAGTGTGTGGGTCGGTTTATGGGCCTCTTTTATCATCTGCTGGGCTGGTTTTTAATGTTGTTTTCCCTCATATTAAAACAAACATTGCCTGCAGAAAGCTCAAATCCATGCAGTCAACCACACTTCGCAAAACACTTATACAGCGGGTCTTTACAAGTTTAAAACAGCCTCAATTTGAAAACATGGGCTACTTTTTTAGCTATCTGATTCACTAATGGGGGCAGCCACTTTTATTTTGGTGCCCGGTCCTATTTTGTGTCCCAGTCCGACCCTTAGCCTATCTCTTGGATGGCACCGAAAGGCAGGCATAGGATTCGAAATACACACTGGACTCACTATTTGCCTTTCATGAAGAGCACTGTGAAAAAATTCAAGATACTGTCTTCAAAATACAAAAAAATAGATTTTTACGCAAAAGATGTTCTCCCTCCTTTTCAGCGTCCATGAGTTTGCTTAGTGTGTGGATGCAATTTAATTTGGTTTTCGTACTTTTCTGACCCATTCTTTCAGTAGCCTCAGGATGTGAAAAGTAATACCGCCTGTCCAGCCTCTCCTACCCCTCCCAAGATTTCGGATGAGCCTCACCTTTTTGCCGCGATGCCGCGTAATATTGTGCCTCCCATCACTATCATGTACCATTTCATGTAAACTTAATTACATACACATTTACAACCAGCAATAACATACTGCAAATAAACTGCTATCAATGCCTCAATAGCCTCCTCTTTTTCCTGCAATTAATCATGATTTATTTTGACAAATACCATAATTTTAAAATCTATTAAAAAAAATTGCTTTTGAATTTTAATGCTGGCGTTTTGTCTTCCAGCGTGCTCGCTTTCAGATTCCCACCTTTCGCAGCACATTACTCCATTATGATAAATTATTCAATAACACCCTGTAATGTACTTTCAACACCATCTTTGTCATAATATGAGCTTGCCTCATTTGCCTTAATGGCAAGAGAATTATTTACAACTGGTTTGAAGAATATCTTGTCCTACACGCATGGATTTCATTGCGACCTTCAGCGCGCCATAGATTATATTTATCAGTGTAAATATCTGTGGCTCAATAAAGCACGTTAGATGTTAGCGGGGGCACTTGGACTGCTTTTTTTAACCTCAGGACCAGCCAATCAGAGTTCAGGAAACATAGCGGGGGAAAATAGGACTTTGGCCAATCGGATAAACAATACAAGAACGTTATTATGACGCTCCTGAGACAGTTTTCACAGAGGGATTCCTTGTGCTTTCAGACACCTGCTAGACGTGGCGCCACTCCGTTTGTGGCCTTAATATTGGAGTCGTGTACGACCACAAAGGACAAAAAACAGACAGTATGTTTTATCGTGGGATGATTTTGTGATCAGACGTGAGTAATAAGGGGGACACAAAGCTGTCTTCTGTCGTGAGTCACACTGGACCTCATTCTACGTCATGTTCTGGTTGCGTTGGAAGTGGAAGGGAAATGGCACTGTCACAACATATTTAGCTTAGTAAATAGGTGTGGATGGTGATAGATCTTCAGTTTGGAGACCAGCCCAAGCCACCATTTGTTCCACTACAGGGTGCCCTTATGTGGGACTCAGCGGTTAGCAAGCTGTGGTATTGGGGTAGAAACACTGGAGCCAGGAAACAGTGTACGTTGCCTCAAATAAGTATTTAATTCAAGAAAGATAGTGTCCAGAACAAGGACCCACAGCTAACGCCAGTTGCTCAGGAGGAAGCCCAGAAGTTCTGATCTTTCTCCTAGCAACTAGAGATGGAATGTGGAACAAATAAAGAATCTACAAGAAAAGAAATACTAAAACATTACAGTAAAGCATTACAGCAAAGCAACTTACACAATAGTAAATAAAGAGTAAGCACGATACTACATCACCTTCCCCCTTATAAAAAAACAAATTAAGACAAATCATAATCATGGAAATGAGAAGGTAACTTAGAAACTCTTTTGGAAATAGAAGGTTCTGACACCACAGGATTAGTCAAGCGAGGAGTCAGTTCAGCTTGAAATGTAGAGACGAGAGAAGCAGGAGTAACATGTTCCACAGGTAAAGAATGTAAAGCATTGGCGTCCAGAGATGATGGCATATTGGCATCAACTAAAACATGCGAACCAGGAGACATCTGTTTGGAACATAAATTAGTAAGCTTGGATTCAAACAAAATAGAGTCATCCACAAATAGAGTGCCATCAATAGCGGAAGCATGTGATCTGAAATAAATATCCTTCTGAATGTTGGAAATCGGAACTAACATGTTTTTATTCCACCAACCTCTCCCTTGTAAAAGAATAGACCCTTTGCTGACACGCTCAATTTTGCAGGGAGATGAAAAAATAGATTCCCCCTTTGAGACTCTGACAGGTTTCTTGATAAGGACCCATGAACCAACCAAAAATTTATTTTCGGAAACATGCTTGAAAGAGTCAAAATGTGCTTTTTGTTGTTTTTGTTTCAATAAAACATTTTTCCTTAACAAAAGGGCATCATAGGAATTGGACTCAGTTTGACAAGCAAGCCATGCAGGTAATATTTTACATCTGCATTTTCTGGCCCTCAACAACTCAAATGGAGAAAAACCAGTTGTAGAGTGAGGAATAGAATGATATGCATTGATCTTGTCTTTGAGAAAAATATTAACATCAACTCCTTAAGCAAGGGCAGATTGAATGCCATCTTTTATAAAACGGTTAACTCTTTCAACAAGTCCATTTGAAGATGGACTGTAAAGAGCAACCTGAAGATGTTTAATGTCGGACTCCAAAACAAATGTTTTCATACGAGATGATGTAAAGTGTGTGCCGTTGTCAGTGACTAATTCTTTAGGGGTACCCTCAAGAGAAAAACATGTTGTAAAAATGTAAAACAGACTGTGTGGAAGCAGATTCAACAAATGAGAAATAAATCCATTTGGAAAAATAGTCGATGAGGACAATGAGAAACCTATTACAAGATGGAAGAAGGTAAATGGACCAGCAAAATCCAGTGCCACTTTAATCCAAGGTCCATCAGGTAAGGAAACAGGATGTAAGGGCTCATTAGATGTCTTCCAGTGCTTATCAGAAATGACACATTGAGGACATAAACCAATAAAGGAAGAAACCTGGGCATTCATAGCAGGTCACCAATAGTGCTCTCTCAAGACCTTACACGAAGCAGTTATGCCTAAATGTCATTGATGTGCCATTTTAATTAGGCGAGACCGAAGATGAAGGGGTGGAATGAATTTGCCATTTCTAGTACAAACTTGATTCTCAATAGAAAGTTCAGGTGAAATTTGAGCAAAAGCTTTCAAGTCATTATGAAGGTTGTGTAAAGGAGGCCAACCACACTTGATGTATTCCATGACTTTCTTGAGAAGTTCATCGTGAGAAAGAGCATCTAGCCAGTCTTTTTCAGAAATGAGTTCTTTACAAGGAGAATCAGCATCCAAAACAGCAAAAACACATTCACAATCATCGTTGAATTCTGAGTCAGAAGATAAAGGCATGCGAGACAGACAATCTGCACGAAAAATTTTCCCACCTTGTATGTAATTGATAGTAAAATGATATTCCTGTAATTGGGAGAGCAAACGCACTAATCTAGAGGATGCTTTGACAAGACCATTCCCTTGAAGTAAAAAGACAAGGGGTTTGTGATCGGTTAAAATTTCAAAAGAACAGCCCCATAGATAAGTTTACATTTCTGGACAGCCCAGACACAAGCTAGAGCCTCCCTTTCTATGGTGCTGTAATGTGATTCGGACTGCGAAAGAGTTCTAGAAGAGTTCTTGAAGCGAAGGCTATAGTGACTTCTTTATACTCTACTCCTCACTCTACAACTGGTTTTTCTCCTTTTGAGTTGTTGAGGGGAAAAAAATGCAGATCTAAAGTCTTACCTGCATGGCTTTATTGTCATACTGACTCCAATACCTTTGATGCTGTTTTGTTAAGGGAAAATGTCTTATTTGAACAAAAACAACAAAAAGCACATTTTGACTCCTCCAAGCATGTTTCCGAAAAGAAATTTTTGGCTCGTTCATGGGTCCTTATCAAGAAACCTTTGAGGGTCTCAAAGGGGGAATCTATGTTTTCCTCTCCCTGCAAAATTGAGCGTGTCAGTAAGGGGTCTGTCTTTTTACAAGGAAGAGGTTGGTGGAATAAAAACATGTTAGTTCCGATTTCCACCATTCAGAAAGATATTTATTTCAGATCACATGCTTCCGCTGTTGATGGCACTCCAATTGTTGCTGACTCTATTTTGTTTGAATCCAAGCTTACTAATTCATGTTCCAATGAAATGTCTCCTGGTTCACATGTTTCTGTTGATATCAATATGTCATCATCTCTGGATGCCAATTCTCCACATTCTTTAACTGTGTAGCATGTCACTCCTGCTTCTCTTGTATCTACTTCTCAGACTGTACTATCTCCTCACATGACTAATTCTGTAGCGTCTGAACCTTCTTTTTCCAAAAGAGTTTCTAAGTTACCGTCTCGTTTTCATGATTATGATTTGTCTTAATTTGCTTTTTTATAAGGGGAAAGGTGATGTAGTATCGTGCATACTCTGTTTTACTGTAACGCCTTAGTGTTTCTTTTATCTTTATTAAGGATTCTTTGTTCGTTCCACATTCCATCTCTAGTTGCTAGGAGAAAGATCAGACGTCTGGGCTTTCTCCTGAGCAACTGGCGATGGCTTTGGGTCCGTTTACTGGATACTTGTTTTTCCTTCAATAAACTCTTTTTATGAGGCAACAACACTGTTTCCTGGCTCCAGTGTTTCTACCCCAATACCACATCTGGTACCAGGAGTGGGGTATTTGGTGGTAGGCGGAATGGAGTTCGATGGTGGAAAAGTACTTGGCCTCACCAATATTAGACAACATTTCTTGAATGTGTGGCAGGGGGTGGCAGTCAACCAAAATGTGGCGATTAAGGGACCTCAAGTCCACACAAAGACGAAGAGATCCATTCTTTTTCTTGGCTAAAACGATGGGAGAAACCCATTCAGAGGAGTCAGCAGGTGTAATGATGCCTTCCTCAGTGAGTTTCTCCAACAAGGCTTTCAATTCTGAACGAACAGTGATGGGGACTGGTCTAACTTTGTGTACTATGGGTGTAGCACTTTTTTCAGTTTGATTTCATGCTCAAACCCTTGAAAAGTACCAATGCCATCCTTAAACACCTTAGGAAATTTGTGCATGAGATCAGGAACAAAGCAATCAGGAACATCAGAAAGAGACAAAATGGGAATCTCTCCTAAGACGATGGGATTTTTGTGACCGGGTTTGAGATATATACCTAATTTGGCTAAATCCATCCATCCAACAAGATCTTTGCCATTAACAGCGACATAATTCTTGGTGTGTACAGATCTGCCTAAAATTTTTAAATCTTCAAAGAAAAACCCCAAGAGATCAATCTCTTTATCACCAAATGCTTTAGGAGATATATCAGGAGGAACAAGTTGGACAGAAGAAGACCACAAATCATGAAAAGTTTTATCGGCTAAAACAGTAATGGGAGCACCTGAATCTGCCATGACTTGTAGACGTTTATCACCAATATAAGCTTGACAATAAGGACCTTCTATTTTGTTTAAATTTTGACCATCCTTAAGTGTAAGTAAGACATTTGATAGACTGTAAGCGCAATCTGAGACGTTGCTATCAGGACGTTCAGGTTGCAAATCTAGAGCATGAATGGTAGATCTGCTAACCAGACTCTGTGATCTACAAACAGTGTGAAAATGTCCCAATTTCTTACAACTAATGCAATTCTTCCCAATGGCAGGACATTTGGGATTATTGCCAATGTGTGTTTTAGACCCACACCGATAACAGAAAGATTGTCTTTTCCTGTCTTTGGTAGTAAATTTGACTGCTGCAATAGTGGAGTCATCAGTAACAGTAGAAACAGAAGGTTGAACTTGTCGAGAAGCAAGAGCTTGAGTGGATAAAATAGAACGTTCAATGCTCTTAGCAATGTCTATAACTTCAGACAGTGAGGGATTACGGCAGGTAAGCAAACGTTTCTGCATTTAAAAAAAAAAACAATTGAAAACAAATTGACCTCTGATGTAGGTGTCAATAGAATTTTCAAATTCACAAGTGGAAGTTAATACGCATAAATCAGCAATATATTCCTCCACAGTTTCATCACTGGCTTGTTTACGCATGACAAAGCTGTGTCTTTCTAATAAGACACTTAGTTCTTCAGAAAAATGTTTTTTAAGCCTCTCCTTAGCCTCAATATAGACATTCCAAACAGAATCCCCAGAAGGCCGAGGAAGAGCGGGAAGATTATCAAAAATACTTTGACCTGCAAAACCTAAGCTATTAAAAAGTAAACCAAGTTTCCTAGCAGGAGTGTACTCAAGCCCATAAATCGCTATTAAATAACCTTCAAAACCAGAAAGCCATTGTTTCCACTTGATTTCAGGTTTGCCAGGATTCTGTAAAAAAGGAGGAGGATGTAAATCATTGTTAGAAGAAGCCATAATGAGAGAAAAGAGAGAAGAGAAGAAATAAGAAGAAAATATAAAAGAAGTGAGAAAAATGCAGAAACAGAATAAAACAGTTAAAGTAGTGTAAATTAAAATATAATAACAATTAAAATGATGAAAAGTCAGGTGTTCTTTAAACAAACAAAATAAACTTGAAGAAAAATTCCAGGAGAACAAGTGTGTGGTTGGAGCAAGTATGCAGACAAAACAGACCAAAGCTCCCACAACCATATGATTAATTTTGAAAAAAATAAAGCTGAGAGAAAATAGAAATAAACGTTGACAAACCTTGGCTGGAGCAAGACTGCCGAAAGAGCAGACCGAAGGTCCCACAGCCTGTAAGGTTTCAACAAAGCAGTCTTTAAAGTACAGCTAATGGCAGACAAAAGAGAGAATAAGTGACCTCTCTTTGGCCAGGAAGTGTATGGAGCCAGAGCCAATCAAAATAAGGCAGGAAGCAGAAGGTGGGGCATGCACATGGAGACACGGAACAAATGTGCAGCAGGAACCCCAAACAGCAGGATCGGTCGCATGTAGATCGAAGAATGGCCCATAGAGCAGTATGGCCTGTGGAGCAGGAGAAACGAGCCAGCGAAGCACAGCGGGTAAGAAGAGCGCAAAACGCCCACAAAGTTCGTGAGGCAGGCGGCTGCAGTAGAGTGCGCTCGAGAGACTCGGAGAAGAATGGAGACGCACGAGCAGCTGGAAACGCTCGCGAGGTAGTAGGCTCGGGCGCGGAACAATGAAGGCGCTCGAGCAGCTAGAGAGTTCCACGGAGTGTTGGAAGTTTTGAAAATGAAACAGCCCAAAGCGAAAAGCAGCGCAGGCCTGGCGAAAGTTATTTTTTAAAATAAAGTCACGCACCTGAAATACACAAAGAACCAAATTGCGGGAAGGAGTTAAAAAGATGTCAGGCTGGTGGGTCCGAAAGCTGCAGTATGAAGGCAGCGCCGGAGGACAATCCGTAATGTAGGAGTCAAGAAGTTTCCACCCCACTCCTGGTACCAGATGTGGTATTGGGGTAGAAACACTGGAGCCAGGAAACAGTGTACGTTGCCTCAAATACATATTTAATACAAGAAAGATAGTGTCCAGAACAAGGACCCACAGCCAACGCCAGTTGCTCAGGAGAAAGCCCAGAAGTTCTGATCTTTCTCCTAGCAACTAGAGATGGAATGTGGAACGAATAAAGAATCTACAATAACAAGAAAAGAAATACTAAAACATTACAGTAAAGCATTACAGCAAAGCAACTTACACAATCGTAAATAAAGAGTAAGCACGATACTACAGAAGCGCATAGCCCAGGAGGCCAAAGCCTGCCTGGAGACTGAGAATCGTGCTTTCACTGAAAGTTACACACTTCACCCAGAATCAGACCTTTTATGCTGTTTGGAATAAGCGAAATATGACGTGAATATGCATTTTATGTCACAGGCCTAACAAGTCCTTCTTCGCCTTAAATAGCGACATTATGTGCTGGGAGAAAAGGGGGGCAGACTTTTGCTTCACAGTTATGCCAATGGGAAGAGAGTTTTGCTATCCCAACAATACGGGACCCCTCTTAGAGATTAGTGACCCACCATGTGGAGATTGTCAATACCTTTGAGGACTTTATGGGTACCCTTTATTGTTCAGAGGTGCCCACTAACCTCACTAGAGAACAGCCCTTTTTGAGGTCATTCACCTGCCCACATCATCCAACGCTGGTCAGAAACTCCTTCCTTTGCAAACTTCCCTATGGGGCAGAATTCAGAAGACTAAAATGGTCACAGCACTGTGATATAACTATGTTTTTGGCATGTTACACCTTCCCATCCCTGCACATATGCTCCAGGACATCAACAAATGTAGTAGGCAGTACAATGGGAGATAAGTGAGGACAAGATATCGGAAGCCATTGTTTCCTTGTCTAACAATAAAGCCCTAGGAGAGGATGGCTTCCCAGCTGAATTTTACAAGTTGAACCGCGAACTGATGGCACCCTTGCTTTATAACTTGCTCAAAGAACTGGACATTACTAATGCATCGCGACCAAATTTCAATTAGGCAGTTATTAGTTTTATTCTGAAACCAGGCAAGGACCCCACAGACGGTGCAAGTTATCATCCAATATCTCTTATTAATACAGACAATAAAATACTTGTAAAGGTTTTGGCAACCTGCCAACAACAGGTCACACCGAGCCGGATACATGAAACACAGATGGGATTTGTGCCTGGCTGTTCCTACCGTAACCATATGCACCTACTGACAAACCTCATTTAGCAGGTACGCAATGACCCTTATGAAAAACTCTTGCTCCCATTGGATGCGGAAAAAGCTTTTAATCACGTCAAATAAGAGTATTTATTTAGTATGTTGGGTAGGCTTGGGATAGGCCCATCCTTTCTGCAGAAGGTCCAGTGGCTTTACACCAATCCTTCTGCGTACATTGACTGTGGCAGGCATGTTTCGCAGACACTTCAGATACACCGAGGGATGAGACAAGGGGGCCCTCTGTCCCCTTGTTATTCCTCTTAACCCTGGAACCCTAGGCAGCTGCTGTTCATCTCTACCTTCTTATCCAAGGCATAGATACACCAGCAGGCGAATGTAAAATCCTTTTATATGCTGACGATATCTTATTAACCTTGACTGACCCAGGATCCTCTATCCCCCCCAACTCATTTTTTTGATATTTTTTCCAGCTACAAAATAAATTGGACAAAAAGTGAGGCCCTTCCCTTGACCAACCACGAGCATGGCCCTACGCTTTATTCTTTTGGCTTTATGTGGAAGCCCTCAGGATTAAAGTATCTAGAAGAGGCCTTGAAGGTGTGGCTCCGGACAATCTCCAACCCCTGATAACTAAGATGGACTTGGACTTCTTACGCTGGTCTGCTTTGCAAACTTCCCTATGGGGCAGAATTCAGAAGACTAAAATGGTCACAGCGCTGTGATATAACTATGTTTTTGGTATGTTACACCTTCCCATCCCTGTACATATGCTCCAGGACATCAACAAATGTATTAAGCAGTTTATTTGGGTGGGCAGAAAACTATGACTTAAACCTGCACAGTTACACATGGATGTTAAAGCAGGTGGCCTCCAGCAACCTGATATGCATATATACTACCTAGCTCACCACTTATACCAGTTGGTTCACTTTCTTTCACCTATTGACACTCAACCCCAATGGGTGCTTTTAGAGCACGCACTAACTTGAGCCCCTGCGGGCTTGGGTCTTCCTTATGACACTACTCTTTCCTGATTTCCTCATTGGCCCCCCACATTACAGGCTATGGGGGAATCCTGGAAAAATGCACACCGATGGCTAGGGATTGACAGTATGGTCCACAGGGAAGTGCCGCTCTGGCTGAATGAGGGTATATGCATAGGCCTCAAGCCGGTCAAATGGAAGGCTTGTGTATCTAGGGGACTCATGACAATTCGAGATGTCCTTATAGGGGGTACTTTCCAAACGCTTGCACTACTTCAAACAGACTTCTCCTTACCCCCGTCTCAACATTGGAGATATTGGCAGTTGAGGCATTGTCTATGAAGTAGGCTGGAGCGAGACCCTGTAAACCTCCCAGACTCTCCCATTTTGAAATATATTAGGATATGGGAACTCCCCAGAGGCACGGTCTCTAACGTATATCAGATCCTTAGTGACAATGTTTACTCCAGCACTACATTACAGATCTCTAAAACATATTGGCAGGAACAACTGGGACATGTCTTCTCAGAAGAGTACTGGAAGGAGATCATGGACTATCATAATCGGTCACTCTGAGAAGCATGTCTTAAATACTTTTACTTTAAAGTGTTGTATGACTGGTACAGGTCCCCTTACAAACTGCATAGAGCCACTTGATCCCACATAATAATTACTGGCATTGTTAAACCGCTGACTGTGACCTTCTCCAAATACTATGTCCTGCCAAACCTTGACAACCTGTTGGCATTCAACATAGAGGGCATTGCACAACACTAGTTCTATCTTATCTCCTTCACAGATTCCACCAAATCGGCCATATTACATCATTTTTCAGATGTAGATGACACAATCTCCTCTTGGCAAAGGTGGATATCGATGTCCCTGATGGTGGCGTATTTTGAGACATTGGCGAACCTCATACATAAGTACGCACCAAGAATGGTTCCTTAAAATACATAATTTGGCTATCTACGAGAGATGTATATACAAACTACATACACCAATAGGCATATATAGATGCCCCAATTTGAGTCTGCCTGGGATTCTTCCCAAGACCTCTAACAAGCATCTGTGTCAGGGTGCCCTGTACACCTTTCTCTAGTACCCATACCCCCTACTCTGCACATTGACCCTTGATCTGTGCCGCTAGAAATTCACATGTACCACATTTGATATGCCAGTGAATCAGATAATGGCCTTGATAACTTCTGATGACATGTATATCCGATATGGTTTGACCTTGGAGGTGTTTACTTTTTTACTTATTAGAAGTGTATATAGGAGATGATGCCTACACTTCAGTCCTCCTCACAACCTAATAACTTTTGTATATTGTGGCTCTGTACCAACAGTGATTAAGTTTCTTTCTTTTTACTGACTTGAAAGGTTTTGTTGCTTTATATTCTTGAACTCAGACTCTGTATGTGCTCTTTCTTTAAGTACCTGCACTATACTGGTATTTGATACTGAATATGTTTGCTTTGAAATGCCAACAAAGTAATGCTTGAAAAAAAAAGTGCAGGCGGGTTACACACTGCACAGTGAAACACTGACCAGCTCTGAAGCAGCCGCTCCATATTTCACTTGAGTGCACTGCCCCAAAGTAGCGCAACTTCGCAGCTGCACTGAGGGCAGCCCATTCACCATAATAAGGTGTGGTTTCCCTGTTTGCGTCTGGCACACCTATTTTGAGGAGTGCTGTGAGACAAACGGGTAAAGTGCACTCATTTGATAATACGAGCCCTGGAGAGCTGAGACAGAGGCCCGTCAGGGGCGTATGTACTGCTCCTCTCTGCACTGGTGATTCCGCTTCATGGACTGGTTGGGTGGCAGCATACTTCACTGCCTCAACCTGATGCCTGCTAGGCAGAATGGTTGGGATCTGGTCATATGCAGGCACAGTCGGGTATTTACTAGCTGAATCCCGAGAGGATAAAGTGGACAGCGCAGGTGGCTGTTGAGTGTTTGCCATTCCTCTTCTCTTGCTGCGATACACAACCAGCTAATTTTTAGTTCTCGGCTAGACAGAGCATGCGCTGTATCAAAGAGACATATTGTGCTTAATCTGTGGGCTTCAGCCCACCCACAGACTTCCACTTGCTCACTCCATCGTCTGTCTCATATTCTTTGTCACCATTTGTCCCTTGCATGCATGGTCATGTCCCTTCTTGTGTTTAGCCCTCCCCCCAGAGCATGGACCAAGTACTTGTAAACATCTACTGCTCCTGTTTTTGCTACCATTTTAGGACCTACTTTTTTCTTTCTTTTTCAGCACTCTACACAGGGCTTGTACCTTTACCTGCTTAGTCTCCTCCCATCCACCCTCATGCCCCATCCACAAATCACTCCCTCCTCCTCCCCTGTCACTGCTTTTCCCTTTATTGCTGCTTTCCGTTTCCGCCACCTCCTCCATCTGTCTCTGCTTGCTCCCTCACACCTCCCGGTGCTTGCCACGTCCACAAATCATACTCTCCCCGACCCTGTTGCTGCTTTAAACCCCCATTGTAGTCTGTTTCGTTCTAGTGAGTGGTGGTGTTCTGCCTTTTAATGTCCTGTTAGTGCATAGCTGACGTGCTGATTGGAGCATGTGCGCACGGCTGCTATTACTTGGCACACGTGTAGTCTCTGTTTATGTTCCACACGTGTGGGTAATAGGTGTGTGTGCTTGTTTACACCATATGTGGTAGTTCGGCAGTGGTGTTTATAGCTAAAAAATCAGAACTCAAGTGAATCAGGTATGCGTTAACACAGGGCATGTCAGAGCTTCCAAAGAACCTGTGTCTACATCTGTATTTTCATAGCCATGTTTCTTCTGTGCGAAATAATTTCACTGTTTGTGTCTCACCTTTTTGCATCTAATTTCATAGGGTGGTACTCTACTTCTTCAAATTGTTCCCGTCAGGACACTTTCCTACTTTTTCCACATTCACCGGTGAAGTGTTTCCATGCTCCATTGTTGCTTAATTTGAATTCGCTTCAAAGGAGCCAGGCTGGGTCTTGATGTCATCAAGGTCTGCCTGCCTCTCAGTGTCCATGGAAAAAGTAGTCCTTTTAATGTGGTTGCTGATGCGATGTATTTACTAATGTACACTACTGTAAACCAGCCTAACACTGTGATTCTTTCAGTTTTTTTGTGCTGTTTTATATAGCACCATCACCCAATGGTATTGAAATGCTTTACATTAGCACCAGTTCCTTTACACAAGGACACATTCAATTTTGTAGGCACAGGGAGATTAAGTGAATTGCCCAGAATCAAGGATGTTAAACCAATTGCGAAAGTCGCCACATCGTCTCCCTAGCCTAGCCCTCAGTTTCACATTTTATGATAACTGCCAAATCACGTAATCTCCCTGTGGCAGCCTGCATTTGCTGTTGGTTACCTATGCTCTTCCCTCCTGTCGCTGCTTGCCCTGCTGAATTCTAATTCACAGTTCCCCTCCTCCCCGACTCTGCTTTTCACATTTTTTTTGTGCAGTTTTATATAGCACCAAAACCACCCAAAGGTATTGGAGAGCTTTACGTTAGCACCAGTTACTTTTTTTGTGCAGTTTTATATAGCGCCAAAACCACCCAAAGGTATTGGAGTGCTTAAAATTAACAGCAGTTACTCTTCACAAGAACACCGTAAAGTTAGGAAAATGACTTAATTACCCCATGTCAGCCCACATTTGCTGTTGGTTGCCCGTCGACCTTCCGCCCGTCGCTGCTTGCCCACACTGAACTCTGGTTGCACAGATCCCCTCTTCCCCCAGACCACCTTCTTCTCCGACTTTGCTTTCTTACATTTGTTTTTTTTGTGCAGTTTTATGTAATGCCAACACCACCCGAAGGTATTGGAGCACTTCACATAAGCACCAGTTACTTTTTTGTGTGTAGTTTTATACAGGGCCAAACACCACCTGAAGGTATTGGAATGCTTCTAATTAGCACCAGTTACTTTACACAAGGACACATTCATTTTTGTAGGCACAAGGAGATTAAGTTGTTTGCCCAGAATCAACGATGTTAAGCTGAAGACAAAACTCAAACCCGGTTTCCCAGCTCCATAGACAGCAGCTCTGACCCTTACTCCACATCATCTCCCAAAAGGATGCTGTTAGACCTGTCATCCTTAGGGTGGCCTTCCCCCAACTTTTTGCCTGCTTACCTCCACTTTTTGCTGTATTATGTTTGTTGGCCTTTGGACTCTGAGTACTTTACCACTGCTAAATAGTGGTAAAATACATGTAGTTCTCCCCTAAACATGGTGACATTGGTATAACCTGATTGGCCTCTGTAGTTTACCTGTAAGTCCTTTGTACAGTGGTATACCATATACCCAGGGCCTGTAATCTAAATGCTGCTCGTGGACCTGCAGCACCGGTTGTGCCACCGACACAAGTAGCCTTCAAACTTGTCTCAGGCCTGCCATTGCAGGGCCTGTGAGTGCAGTTTACTGCTTCTTTGACTTAGCATATAAAACCGCTTGGCAAGCCTTAAATTACCCTTTTATTGCACATAGGTCACCCCTAGGTAGGCCCTAGGTAGTTCTATAGGAAGGGTGCTGTGTAACTAAAAGGTTAGACATATACTTTTAGGTTTTACATGTCCTGGTAGTGACAAACATCTAAATTCGTTTTTCACTACTGTGAAGCCTACTCCTCTCATAGGCTAGCATTGGGAATTCCTTAAAACTCTTTTAAGCTGCAATTCCTGATTACAAAGGAGTAGCTGCATCATTTTTCATATCTTTGGAGTGGTAATGGTAAAGTTGGATTTAACATTACTATTTAGAAATGCCACTTTTAGAAAGAGAAAATTTCTCTGCTCTTAACTTTGCTCTGTGTGCCGGCAGCCTGCATCCAATACACGTCTGGGGCAGCTGACTGCTACACTTTGTGCATTCCCAGTATACAGACACAAAGACAAGAAGGGTGGGTGTGACAAAGGACTCATCTGCATTCATCTGCATTCTGATAGCCATCCTGGGCAGGAAGGGGGAGAGGGAGCTGACACTTACATCTGAATAGCCTGTGTCCTGTCCCCACACAAAGGACTGATTATCCCCCACAAATAGCCCGGCAGACAAGACTGGGATGAAAGGGGACCAGTGCACTACAAGGAGCTGCTTGAATTCCCCCACTTCAAAGGCACATTTGGGTATAAGTACTGGGGCTCTGACCCTACCCAGACAGTACACTACTTGATTTGTCAGCGGGAAGCCCTCATTCTTTTGCCGCCATCACTGTCTTTACTGACGGGACCGTAAGGAGGAGCGGGACAGGACTACGCGTCCCAGGCTCCTTTGGGGGAAACAGACACCGCCGCAGCTGAGCACACGCGCCTGGAGGCGCCTTCAAAGCTCCACAGGGCTTCGCAGCGCGGAAGCCCTCATTCTTTGCCGCCATCACTGTCTTTACTGACGGGACCGTAAGGAGGAGCGGGACAGGACTACGCGTCCCAGGCTCCTTTGGGGGAAACAGACACCGCCGCAGCTGAGCACACGCGCCTGGAGGCGCCTTCAAAAGCTCTACAGGGCTCCCGCAACGCGGGACGCGCGCGCGTTGCGCCTTGACTAAGCCCGGACCAAGGGCGGGCCCGTCTGTGCCCGTCAGGGGCCGGAAGAGGCTGGGCTGGGCCACCTCTCTGACATCCATCAACAAGGGAACATTCCCCACACCCGTGTTTAAAGGTAATACGAACCCAATCGCTATAAACTGTTTTTTAGTGTGCCATCTTGCGGTGTTATATCTGGACCGTTCTGAGTTCTTGGAACGATGAGTAAACACAAAGGAGTAGCCGGGACATTAGACGCTTTTATTGTGAGGGCAGAGTCCCTGCTGACCCATGAAATCGAATTGACAGAGCGACGCCTGTCTATGGACCCTGTAACATTACATTCCCGTCTATCATTAGGCGGCCTGAATAATGACAGTGTAACATGCGAAACCCCCCATAAAACACTGCTAATGGAAGCACGCTCTGTTTCCTTAGATTTATCACTGCCATGCCCGGGAGCCCCCAATACGGACATCCCGGATGTACCTGGCATTAACACTAGAGCACGGGCGGCATGTCCTCAAAGGAACGTTAAAGCGAAAACACAACCTGCAAAAAGAAAGAGGAATGTAGGGATGATTAAGCCTAAAAATTCTAAAGGTTGCCAACCTGCTAAAGTAATAAACCCGGTGGTTATTCGCTCTGTTTCAGTGGGCACACAGACTGATGCTTCTTCCAACCCTGCCCATAATGACACTAGTGTAGATGTTGGGGGAGATGGTGTTGTTGTCTCCTCTGCATTTAAACCTATTGAAAATGCTCTGGTTGACATCAAGAATGTAATCGACAAGAATTTTAATTTACTGTGGAGGAAATTTGAATGTTTGAACTCTGAACTGGCTAACTTAATGGGCAGGAATGTGAACTCAGTTCCAAATATTGGCGGGGGTGGATTATTTCCATCTTCTATGAGTAATATACTTGGGCTAGAGTCACATCCTAGTTCTGTCTGCCACAAAGATACCACTTCTGCTATTTTGCATACAAATTGCAGTAATATAAATGCACTCCCTGGGCTAAATTCCCATAGCGAACAAAGGGACAGACAGGATGTTCCTCTAAGAAATATAGATAATTCAAATCTAGCCTTAGGAAGAAGTTGTCTTACTCACCCACGCCCCAGCGCACCTGCAAGTGATATAAGTTTAAGCAGGAATATTCCCAATTGTCCTAGGGACGCCTGTTCGAGACCAAATACTGACACGCTAAGTTTACCCCCCGCCTCTTGTCCCTATGTGTTAGTTTTGGCTGGGGTTCCTAACCTAGCTGGGGATCAAAGGGAGTCTTGGGCAGATTTGCGTAATAAGTCTGTAGATTGGCTTTGCAAACATAAGGGGTTTCATCCTTCTAACATGAACGATATCCTTATGGTTAGAAGAGAAGGGTGGGTTGGTCACTCTGCCAAGAATATAAATGGCGATTGCGTTGTCCTCAATTTTCGTAGACCCCACATGGTTCGTCGTCTACTGAGTATCTTTGAGCAATCCCCCATGCAAAATACCTGTATTAGTGCGTTCCCTTTGGGTTATTTTTACAAGCCACCCCCTAAACCCTCTAGGGATGCCCACGTTTCGCCTCTGATAACCAATAGGTTCGATGCACTTTCAAGTTTGGATGCACAGGATTGACAACCACCATTGATGGTTGTTCAGCAGCATCATTTGGAGGATTCCTCTGTAATCACAGTAACAACCGATATTGATAATGATGAGCGATCCCCAATTAGAGTTAACAGTGGAGTAGATTTGAACATTCTTAGTTGGAATGTAGCAGGGTTACAGTCTAAGCTTGACGACCAGGATTGGCTGCGCTTAGTTAAAGAACAAGACATAGTAATGTTTCAGGAGACTTGGGCCATACACGATTTGCACATTGAGGGGTTTCACTGTATCAGTGTAGCGGCATCTCGCCATAAATTGGGCCGACCATCAGGGGGCCTTTTTATTGGGCTTAATGTAGCAGCTGGAGGAAGTTTTAAGATACTCCCAACTAACAGTTGCAACTTTCAAATTGTACTTTACAAGAGAAGAGTTTCGTTTTATTTGGTACATTTTTATAACAATGATTTCTTTTCTATTCCCAACAAGAATTTCATTGAGCTTTTTGATTTTATCTCTATTTTAGACTATCAGCAATGTTCGGGTAATATTATTGGGATTATTTTAGGAGGCGATTTTAATGCAAAACTTAACGATACGCACCTTGGCGCAGAGCCATATAATCTAAGTCCTTCCTCCCGTAGGGGCGTAGAGCTGGCAGTGCTTCTGAGTTCGCATAACCTGGTCAATGTCATGGATCAGATGGGTACATCACATGCGACTAACAATCACCACCCGACATTTAGAGGCAGGGGCTATTCGTCTACAATAGATTTTGTTTTTATCTCCCACTTGTTTGCGGACTATCTAATTACCGCAGAGGTTGTTGCTACCATCCATGGGGACCACAACCCTATTAAAATAGCTTTGAGATTGGCTTTACGACCCGCGTTCTCATCCGAATGCGGGGCCAGAGACTTAATGCCATCGACTGACAATTTAAGACTAATATGGAGGGGCATTGACAATAGGGGTTTGTTTAAGTCATTAGCGAAGGATAACTTGCCCCTCATTAATTCCTGTCTGTCATTTCAAACCCCGCATCCAGAGGTAGTCTGTGATTTCTCTAAACTTTGTCGGGCTATTAAAACCCTTGTGTCAAAGCCTGCATCTTTGAGAAAGCAGGGCCCTAGATGGTTTGATTATGAATGTTCATTGGCCAATAGGAATTTGCATAGGGTATTGTCAGTTGAACCTAGGTGTGCTTTAGATGTGAAATTGGCTAGGCAGAAGTATAACACAGCAGTTAATAACCGGAAGGGAGTACTCTTAAGGGACCGCTGGGAAACCCTATCGCAGGCTGCAACTGATAAAAAGGGTAAATTGTTTTGGTCTGCTGTAAGGGATCTTCGATCTATGGGACAGTTATTAACTCCCATCAGCTGTACTATTTCTAGTCAATCCTGGGAAACCCACTTTTCTAAAATGTATGCTACCCCCCTATCGGAGACTAACCAGTATGAGCATGGTTCATTTACCAGTATTCAGATAACACTTTTTGAAGTAGAAGAAGCTATTCACCAGAGCATTGGGAACAAGGCCCCTGGCCCTGATGGGCTACCAATAGATTTTATTAAATGGAAACCGGACTTTGGGCCCCGCTTCTTTTGAATGTCTTTAATAATTTAATGTATGCTCCGTTACCTGACACCTGGGCAAAGAGTATTATTGTCCCAATATTTAAAAGGGGGATCGGTCGCAGCCCAATAACTATAGGCCCATTTCATTGATCGATAATACCCTTAAAATACTGGGCAGAGTTTTATACAATAAGATCCTGGAATGGTCGGAGGAATGTAGTATTTTAGAGCCCTGCCAGCTAGGCTTTCGTAGCAAAGTTGGCACTAACGAACAATGTCTCAACCTTAGCCTTGTAATTGGGAAATACACCATCGCACGGAAATCTCCAGTCTATTTGGCCTTCATGGATTTGTCCTCAGCTTTTGACTTCGTTAATAGGTCAAAGCTGTGGGCTATTCTGTTGGCCTATGGTCTGGATGAGTCTTTGGTCCATTTTCTGGCATATCTCCACAAAGACCTCCAGGCACAAGTGAGGATCGGCAGAGGTGGAGAGGTTTCAGGACCCATTAAGGTTGGAAGGGGGGTCAGGCAGGGATGTGTCTTGGCCCCCCTTCTTTTTATTATTTATATTAATGGACTGAATAAATCATTAGTATCCATGACCCAAGACATCCCTATGATCAATGGGAAACCCCTTCCTGTGCTATTATACGCAGACGATGCGGTTCTTATATGCCGCACCCCAAACTCTCTGCGCATTCTAGTACAGTCTTTTGTTAAATACATGGATAGCTTGGACCTAAGAGTTAATTTTAATAAATCATTTTTAATGTCATGCGGCCCCGGAAACGCCAGCTCAGCTCCATTACTGTTGGCAGTCAAAAATTGATAAGCACCTGTAAATTCCCCTACCTCGGGGTGGTTTTTGCTGCGAACGGCTCCTGGACTGAGCACCTCACACATTCCAGGAGCAAGTTCTCAAAGACCATCAATTCGATTTTTAGTTTTCCCCGTCCAAAGAATACAGGTGCTATTTTAGCTATTTAAATTTTTTTTAAATTACAATGTGTTCCAGTGGCCACTTATGGAGCCGAGATTTGGGGTACTGCAAATAGTTCCTGCATCCAGCAGGAAGAAAACAGATTCTGTAGGAAATTGTTGGGCATCCCAATCTCCACACCACAATATATCTGTCACAAAGAATTAAATTTAAATTACGTAACCGATTTTATACGTGCTCGACCAGCCCTTTTCTGGTTATCGGTCTGGAAGAATGAGGCAGCGACTCTAACTAGAGACATTATCACTGATTGTTTGAAGTGTGAGAAGGGGATGGATATTCCTTGGCTATCTGGAGTATATCAGAGTTTATGCAGCGTTAATCAAGGCTGTATTTTCTTAAATCCTAGCAAGGCCGAAACCCTGCACAAAAAAGAACTCAGAAGCGCACTCTATTTGTTATACAGCACAGAAAGAATTGCGCTGGAATTGAAGAAACCCTCCGTTTCTAGTTATATGTCTCTTGAGCGGCACTGTTACCCTTTACCAAATTATCTCATTTTACCTATGAGTTATTGGGAAAGGTGCCTCCTATTTCGCTTGAGAGCAGGGACAGTTAAATTTGCATTGTGTTTCCCTCTTGGTTACCATTCGAAACTTGATTTAGTACCCTGCCCATATGACGGGGTTAGTGGACAAACAACCTTACATTTTTTGCTTTTCTGTAAATACTACATTAAATACAGCAAGGGGCTTCTTTACCCTTATTTTAATAGGAGCAGGCCTATTAGCTTGGATTCTGCCTATTTAAGTATGCTCGCCTTGACCGATGAAGAGCTTGTTTTTCGTTTAAGCACATTTTTGAGAATTGCTACTCGGGCACGTAAGACAATGCTCAACCCTTGAGTTTTTAAGTCATGAATGGATAAGCTTGTAATTGTTGATAATGAATTTTCCATTTTATTTACAACCTAAAAACTGTGACATTATGTTTTATAATTGTAAACTCCTATTAGCATTTATTGTTACTCTTCTTTTGTTTTTAATACTTCTTTTATCATACTGTACTTTTATGGATACAATGTTTATCCGAATAAAGTTTATGAACTGAACTGATCTGTGAAGAGCTCCGACAGGAGTAAGGACTGCTGTGCTACAAGGATTGCCACTCTGCTCGACTGGCTGACTGCGCTGAGCTGCCCCTGCTGTCTGCTGATCTCTGCCCTGCTGAGGAGAAGGACTGGATCCATCTCACTTGAACCCAAAGGGACTCCAATGGCTTGCTAGCTTGCCTCCTGGTTTCTGAAGTCTCAGGGTCATAGAAGACGATGGTGTTGCTGGACTCTGCCATAAGTGAGTCCTACTCCTGCCTGAGCTGCCCTGAAAGTCCTGGGCCTCAGAAGTGGGTTGTGCAGCTGTTTTGCTACAAAACCGACTCATCGTCACCACTGTGCCGATTGGAACTGACGCAGTGTCCTTAGATGCCTAGCAGCGCTGATCCGGAGACATTCCTGCATGGCTCGCCGACGACCTAGTGCTGATCCAAAGACATCACGGCATTGCTCAACGATGATGCAACGCCGATCCGAGGTCCTGACTGTGAGGCTCGACTGCGACGCATCAGCACGATTTTGTGAATCAGAACTGACCATTCGGACTCTCGAAGACGCTTTGCTCTATCCAAGGTACTTTGTCAGCGGGACCTGTTTGTGTCCTGTAGCTGGCCTGCCCTTCATCGCGGTTGGCCCAAACTATGGATTTCCCTTGGTCTAGAGCGACCTCAAGTAACCTCTTAGAGCTATTGACTTCTTAGCACTATTTTTGGTATATTCTTTAAAAATTCATTTTTCCGGTTCTTCTTATTGGATTTTTGTCATTTTGGTCTTGTTTTACTCAGATAAATATTCTGTATCTGTCTACACCGGTGTGGAGTCTTTTTGTGGTGTATTTATTGTGTTACCGTGTGTGTCTGTTGCACAAATACTTTACACATTGCCTCTTTAGATAAACCTGCCTGCTCTGTGCCAAGCTACCAGAGGGTGAGCACAGATTATCTGTTAGTTGTTTCCAGGTTTGGATTGTGGTCCCTACTTGGACAGGGTGCATACCGCTCCCAACTTGAGACCCAATTTCTAACAGATGCCATATCATCTTCCTAGCCTCTACCTCAGTTCCACATTTTGTGATTACAGATAAATCACTTAATCTCCCCGTTTCTAAACACAAGGAACATTGTCAAAGCAAGTAGCTTTCGCCATTGCAAAATCTATTGTTCTTAGGTTTTGGCTAGACAGCGCATGCGCTGTGGCGAAGAGACGTGTTGTGTTCTAACTGTGTGCTTACAGGCCACCCATCTCCTACCATTGGTAAACTTCAGCGTTGCTCTTATTTTCTTTGATGCCGCTCGTCATTTAATGTGGGTGTCATGTCCTTTTCTTGTGTTTGGCCCTCTCATAACGCGAGTACATGTCTCCTTACACTGCTCCAGGTTTGCGCAGATAATTTTCTTTGTTTTTAAGCACTGCATAGGAGTACTTGTGTTTTCAGGCCGTCTCCCTTGGACACATATCACCAAAATGCATGTGTGTGTACATAAAGGAATGCATTTCTTAAAACACTGTTAAAACACGAACAGCACTTTTTTTTTGCACAATTCGATGGTATTGGTGTGCTCACTTTATCCTCCGTCTTGCCATAGCGTGAACACGAGCCGATGGTGTTGGATCGCTTGAAGTGCTCACCAGTTATATTCCACAATGGCACATTAATTGTTGTTGATGATCCTGCTTCAATTAAGGTATTTCTTTTTACCCCTTCATTGTTGCTACCTCCCGCCCTCTCCCTGTGTTGCTTGCCCATCTTCCCATCCCCCCTTCTTCCCTGCTTAACCCATCCCCCCACTACCTCTCTCTTTGTTGCTGCTTTTATTGTTTATTTTTGGTACGTTCCAATGGTATTGGAGTTCTCTTTCCATCCTCCGTCTTGCCATAGTCTCCCTTGTACACATACACACATACCACTAAAATGCATGCATGTGTATATAATCAAATAAATTTCTTAAAAAGTTGTTAAAACATGAATTGTATTGGAGCCCTCGCTCCATCCTCCGTCTTGCCATAGCGTGAACATGAGCCAATGGTATTGGAGATCTGTAAGTGCTCACCAGTTACATTCCACTATGACACATTCATTTTTGTCGCTGATCTTGCTTCAGTTAAGGTATTTTTTCCCCCTTCATTGTTGCTTCCTCCTGCCCTCTCCCGTCATTGCTTAACCATCTCCCCATCCCATCCTCCTTCCCTGCTTGACCTGTCCCCCCACTACCTCCCTCGTCGCTGCTGCTTTTATTTATTTTAAATTTTTTTGCATGTTCAGATGGTATTTGTTAGAAATGGGGGTCTCTAATTGGCAATGGTTTGCACCTTTGTCCAAGTAGGGACCCTTCTTCCTAGACAGGGTAAGGTGGATACACTTCTAAAATAACCCCTGCTCACCCCCTTGGTAGATTGGCACGAGCAGACAGGTTTACCTCAGAGGCAGTGTGTAAAGCATTTGTGCACACATACAGTAATACAGTGAAAACACTACAAATGGACACCACACCAGTTTGGAAAAATAAGTAATCTTTATCTAAACCAAACAAGATCAAAATGACAAAAATCCAAAATACAATAATCAAAATGTGATTCTTAGAAGGTAAAAATAGTTCTGTCCATAGCAAACTATGGATGTGAGACTTTCAACAAAGTACCTTGGATGCGTCACAATCATAAATGAAATAAGCGTCAGGGAAGGTGATGCGTCAGTTCCTTATGTCCAGGGAAGGTGATGCGTTGGTTCCTTACTTCAGGGGAGGTGCTGCATCGGTTCCTTGCTGCCACGCAGGGGAGGTGATGCATCGGTTCCTTATGGAAGGGGAGGTGATGCGCCGGTTTCTTACAGTGCAGGGAGGTGATGCATTGGTTTCTTGCTGCGGCCCTGGTGTTCTTGTAGACTTGGCGCCCGGTGCGATGCGTGGGGTTCAGGGATGCATCGGTACTCGATGCTGCGGCAACGCCGCTGTGTTGGTCTCTCCAGCCGCGGTCCCACGATGCATTGGTTCTTGCAGCCGCACAGCAGGGCCTGTGTCGGAATCGGTGCTGTGATCTCAGACTTCAGAGATCTGTGCAGAGGATTCAGCATACAGCGATTTCTCCAGCCGTGGGCAGGCGCTGCATCGGTTTCTTCAGCGGCACAGTGGTGATGCATCAGAAACGGGTGCTGAGGAGTAGCGCTTCTCTTAGTTGCGTCTCTTTTCCAGCTCCCAGCAGCAGGAACAACCCCCAGAGGCCCAGCACGGCAACAGGCACCTCTTGGGAGGTCAGATCTCCCAGAAAGGAAGTTCAGGGGAGCTGATAGTGAAGTCTTTGTGTCCCTGAGACATCAGAACAGGAGGCAAGCTCTACTTCAAGCCCTTGGAGATCTTCTTCAAGCAGGATACACAGCGCACAGCAAAGTCTTTATCCTCTCCTTGGCAGAAACAGCCAAAGCAGGCCAGCCCCAGACAGCACACAGCAAAGGGGCAGTACTTCTTCAGTTTTCACAGCTCTTCTCCTTAGCAGAAGTTCCTCTTGAGTCCAGAAGTATTCTAAAGTTCTGTGGTCTGGGCCCATTTATTTATACAGCATTTCTCTTTGTTCTCTTGTGGCAGAGAGGCTCTGTGCTCAGTCAAAACCAGTTCTGTCCTCTCTGGTCCAGCTTCCCGGCAGGAGGTGGAGACAGCATTGTGTAAGGCAGACCAGGCTCATTCAGGTACTAGGATATCTCCTCCCCCTACTCTAAATGCAGCCCAGGTCTATTCAGCCCAGCCCTGACTCAGCCAGGAAAAGCAGGACACACCTCACCCCCCTCAGTGGCTGCCTACAGTGAATGCACATCACCAGCCCCTGTTACTCCAAAGCCAGACAGTCAATCCACAAACGAGCAGAGGCAAACAGGATGGCTAAGCAAGAAAATACCCACTTTCTAAAAGTGGTATTTTCAAACACACAATGTACAAATCATCTTTACTAAAAGATGCATTTTTATATTCTGAGTTCAGGCATACTAAACTCCTTCGTTCTATTTTGTCCCAATGGGAAGTTATACTTATAAGATGTTATAAGTAAACTCCCATTCTATCCTATGGGACAGATAGCCTTAATAGTGAAAAATGAAATACACTGTATTTCACTATCAGGACATGTCACACACATCAGTACATGTCCTACCTTTCACATACACTGCACCCTGCTCACAGGGGTACCTTGGGCCTATCTTAGGGGTGACTCACATGTAAAAAAAGGGATGGTTAGAGCCTGGCAAGTGGGTGCTTGCCAGGTTGACATGACAGTAGAGACTGCACGCAGACACTGCAGTGGCAGGTCTGATAACCCTTTGAAAGGCTGCTTGTGTGCGTGGCAGAATCAGTGCTGCAGGCCCACCAGCAGCATTTGACTTACAGGCCCTGGGCACACACAGTGCACTGTACTAGTACTGTACTAGTAGTAAGTCAAATAAGTCAATCATGGAAACACCCATCCATATTCACAATTTATAGAGGGAGCACTTGCAGTTTGGCACTGATTAGCAGTGGCAAAGTGCCCAAAGCATCTAGACCAGCAAAAACGAAACTCAGCACACAGCAAAAATGCAGGAGGTAAAGGCAAAGAAATAGGGGATAACCACGCCAAGGATGCCAGTTCTAACAGTATTGAAGTGCTTGTTTCATCCACCATCTTACCATAATGCTAATGCCAGCCAATTGTATTGGGGCGATTTAAGTGCTCACCTGTTACATTATACCAAGACACATTCATTGTTGTACACAGGGGGAAGCAAATGGGATTTGCCCAGAATCACAAACTGTTCAGTCGTCCATGAGAATTGAACCTGGTTCCCCAGTTCCCATATCGGCAGCTCTAGCTGTTATACCACATTCTCACTTCACTTTAAAGCTCCTCAACTGTTTCTCACTATCACTTCATCATTTGTTCAGCAAGACCCCGTCAACACTGAACAAGCATTTGCAAAGCCGATAGATCTTGGCAATGCCCGAGTTATTGGCCTTTTCAATGTGAAGGTCTTTCAGCCATGTTGTCTAGCAGCACATCTGTTGTTCAGTATGGCTGAAAGTCACTGAAAAAAGTGCTATATTGCGGCCAGCGCAGGACATGTCATATCGCTTTTTTATGTTTGGAGGGGAAGGACAATAAAGTCAACATGGGGGGCGAAGAGACTCGGCGTCGGCTCAACATCCTGTGATTCTGGGCTTTCAGTGACTTTCAGCCATGCTGTACAGCAGATGAGCTGCTACACAACATGGCTAAAAGACAGTCAAATTGACAAGGCCAATAGTTTGGGCATTGCCAATACCTATTGGCTTTGTCAATGCTTGTTCAGTGGATGGCGAACTATGGAGTCTGAGTATGCTCTTGCCCAGCGATGGCTCACTAGTTACTGTTTAGGGGGAAGGCTGGACCTACAGGACACCCCATCGCTGCTGTAGCATTACAGAGGAAAATTTGTATGAATACCAACATGCAGGCCCCTGGCTGAGTACACTGTGCCGTATAGTGACTGTGCAGAGGGTGCAGGAAGCCACTCTTGTGGCTGTGAGATCTACATGGTGCCTCAGTTATGGATACTTCTGTCCCTACTAGTGCTTCCTCGAGGCTCTGAATGCCCTGTTGGTGAGTCCCCTCTTGACTACCTCTACCAAACAATTGATCTCTAAACAGTATTGTGAAGCGTTGGAGAACACTTCTGGTCTCGTTCACAGGGCGAGGCTCCACTGGGAGGAAGAAATGGGCTTTGAGGTAACGGAGGAGATGTGAAAGTTTTGCTATTGACAAATGGGGATGACTGCGTATCATTCACAGTAACAAAATACAGTGGGAATACTACACCCCCAAAACCCTACTCGGATTTGGCTTGAGGGTGGACTCAAGGTGTCAGATGTGGAACGATGGGGACGGACTTCCTACATTCAGCATGGTTTTGTCATTTTATACAGTCTTACTGGCAGGAAGTGCTGGCCAAGAGAATATCTCCCTAACTACAAACAGTGGATGGACTTCCTAATATACTGTAATGAGCAACTTGAACTCTACGCTGAACTCCTGCCACTCACTTCTCGACCTAGAGATAAATGGAGCCCGCCGAAAGGCTTCTTGCTTTCTGATCCCCACGGACAGTGAACAGATGGGACACCTCAGCTAGTAAGCCAGAGTATATGGGTTATAACCAGAGGAACTCTGAAATTGAGGCAACATTGCTGCTTCCTAGAGATGGATTCTGTAGTAACTTCTGATACACTGGTAACTGTGATGGGTTGGGGCCTACTAAGGTCAGCTAGATGTGGTGACATTGCTAATCCTGCACTCGCTAGCATTACAACAGAATGTGTATCTGACTCATTGAAACAACATTTATAGTTGTAGAGCGTTGGAGTGCTGTGAGCGAGTCATACCATGCCTGTGCCTACTTACTGTGAGTGTTTCACTTATTATTCTGTATCCACACTATTGTACCTGTTCTGAAATTTAAAATAAAGCGCTGAATAAAACAGGAAACTTCTTGCATTCTAAGCTGTTCTTGTAGCTCCTTTCTCGTACTTGGTAACTCCACTGTTTTACAATATACACTACTACAACTAATATAACATTTTAAGCCTAACTGCAGCCTACATATTTATTGCAGTTATTCTATGTATTTTCCAAAAAGGGTAGAATTAACTTGCTAAGAGGATAAAGTCAGCTCCTTGAGCAGTAGGACAATTATCCACAATCTTTTGGAAGCTGTAGAGTACTTAAAAATACATGACTTGTAGTAGCTGCTGGAGTTAATGAATTGTAACGTTGCACTGTATTAGTACGCTTGCTGGTGAAGATATGTTTTAGGTTAAGGCTAGCAAAAGTTTTCAAAAGTCACCTTTTACGAAATGCTCTTTATGCTATTTATTTCTCATGATGCCATCTAATTCTATTACCACACAATTTATTTCATTTGATATGAGTTCAAAGATATGTAATGCGTTGTGGTGCTTGTCATCACCTGAACCAAAATCATGTGATGTCTTTTACTGTGATGCCATAATTCTGCTGAAAAATGAAAACTCCAATTTGATCCCAAAAGGTTATTAAGTGTACAGGAGAGGGCTAGTGGCATATCAGAAACTTTTAACTGATGTCCCTGTCTAGTAGGTAGTCACCTCTTTAGTAGTCTTATAGATTGCCATGGTGCTGTTGTGTACAAATGGAAAGCCCTCTACAAATAATGATTACTCTTTTGACTCATGATTCCCAGTCATTGAGCTAACCTTACAAAACAGTGGAAAAATAATACAATATTTTGTAATGTTTTGTTAATGTAGGATTTGAATGAAAATGAAATCTAAAAATGAGAACAAATCTTTTTCAGAGCAGGATTTTAGACTCCAAAACTGTTACATTTTAATAAGTGATATTCGTTTTTATTTTCAATTTATACTCTTCATACAAGACCTGCTTCTATATAATGCCCAATACTGGGCCTGTTTGTAAGTGGTCCTAATTTCTGGAGCGAGGGGAGGGATGCGGGACAGGAGGATAAGTAACTGATCCAGCATTTATCAATTTTTGAATAAATATGAAAACTAGGGGGCTTATTTACAAGCCTCTTGTGCCACTTTTGCGTCATTTTTAACATGGCAAAAGTGACGTACGGGTGGCGCAAGGGGCTTGTAAATAAGCCCCTAGGATATTAGTAGGTAAGTGCAAAATTTGCTCATTTTTCTTTTTGCGTAATGCAAAATTCACATACATTACAAAACGTATTCAAATTATATGAAATGTAAGAAATGCATTTAGTTCTATATTTTAGCGAGAAATACATTCTCCTTTGGCATAATGGCTTAACATCAGGAAGTTTGTGTAACAAGCATAATAAGAAGTTCCCAAAATGACACAAGATTACACGTCGTTACAGAAAATTCAAGCAGGCCTAGATCGAAGCTGACAATCTTTTGCATTCTGGTACGTGTAGGTTTGCTTTACCATTATGAATTCAGAAGAAGAAGCAGAATAATAAAATGCAAAGCTATAAGAGCACAACTGACAAGGGACAACCTGCATGGTCTGGTCAGGTCTGCGGAGTTCTTGCCATTATGGAGCAAACACACAGAGCTTCCTCCATGTTCGGATTCCTGGCAGGACAATTAGTTAAATGGATTAGTTTGCAAACATGGAAAAGTGCCAGATCCCCCATTGTTGCAGTGATGGGAAGTCATATCGAAATATGACAGTATCTTGGCAGGTGTCCATCAATTCTTCAGCTGTCCTCTTAAGTAAAGTTAAGTTATACGAATTGTAGTGACTCGACCGCCTATTTTCAGACTTTTTAAAAGTCATTTCGTAACTTAATACGAAGAACTTTGTAGGGCTGCCAGGTACAGCTTCTCAGTGGAGGTGGAAAAGAGTTCCTGAATGTAGTGAAATGGCTCCTCTCTCTTAAGGAACTGTCTAGTGAAGGAGTATATTTGAGACAGTGCCTAATTTGCCCAAAATAATTGTAGTGGTGCCAAAGCTCTCTTCAAATGGCCGTGGCTGGAGCTATTATCAACTCGGCGTAGTCGTTAACCCCACTGGAAACCTTTTTAATCCACTACCCACACTGCCTGCTTCTTTATCTCACTCATAGAGGCCCCTTCTTTCTCCCTCTGCGACGGTTTTTCCGTCTTACTCTTCCTCTTTCTATCCACTTTTTGACTTTTTCTCTCTTTTGTTCCCGTAAATGTTTGCTGAGGAAAAATAAGTGATGGCCCCCAAAAATCAGTACCGGTGCACCTCACCGGCAACCACAGGCTCAAGTTAAGCACTGATTGGCGTTCATAAAGTTAGGAGCATATTCACAAGGGAATGGCAAAGCATGGTGGTAAGCAAACATTGCTAATGCCAGACTCACCATGAACCGACAGGTCAACGCTGTCACCTCCAGCTGCTTTAACACCCTCCGCATTCTCCGCAAGACCTTCAAGTGGATCCCCACTGAGTCAAAGAAGACAGTCACCCACGCACTCATCACCAGCAGACTGGACTATGGAAATGCACTATACGCCGGCATCAACAAGTCCCTACTCCGCAAACTCCAGACAATACAGAACACCGCCGCCAGACTCGTCCTCGGCATCCCCCGACACGAACACATCAGCCAACACCTACGAAGTCTCCACTGGCTCCCCGTGGAGAAAAGAGTCACTTTCAAAATCCTCACTCACGCCTACAAATGCCTACACAACAACGGACCCAAATACCTCAACTATAGAATCAACTTCCACGTACTCAAAAGAAATCTCCGATCTTCCAACCTCGCACTGGCCGAAACCCCGCGCATCCACAGAGCCAGAGCAGGCGGCAGATCCTTCTCTCACATTGCAGCCAAGACCTGGAACGAGCTACCGGCAGACATCAGACGCGCCCCCTCCATGAACACCTTCAGGAAGACCCTCAAGACCTGGCTCTTTGGCTAAACAGATCTGCGGACCCCCCTCTTCCCCCCCCAGCGCCTTGAGACCCTCACGGGTGAGTAGCACGCTTACAATTCCCTGATTGATTGATTGAGACAACCACATTCTGAAAACACTGGGATGTGCCGTATTTACAAGAATCCGGCACACTCCTGCATTTCCCCTATCACTTGGGCTAAATCTAGCTGTCTAGCGCCAACGCAGGCACCCATGCACCATAGTGCAAGGTTGTCTGCGTTGAGTGGAATGATTGTTTATGTGCAGGAAGGTGTCCCTTCTTGAACATAAACAATCCAGAATGGTGAATTGTAACTTCTTTGTGTGCTACATTGTGCAGCACACATAGAAGTTGCAAATTGTCATTTTTTAAATGATTGTTTATGTGCAGGAAGGGACATCTTCATGTGCACGAACAATCATTCATGGCGATTTGCTGTTTCTATGTGTGCTGCACAATGCAGCACACATAGAAACAGCAAAAACGAGGAGAAATTAAGCATTTCTCCATGTTAAGACCAGGTTTTCCCTGGTCTTAATGTTGTTGCTGCCTCCTATTTATGCCACCATTGTAAATAGAGGGCAGCATCAAAATCAATGGGTGTAGCGGCGGAACACCCACTCCAACACCCATTGCACGCCCCTCTCACCATAAGTGTAGCATAGAAGGGGCCGTTTATCGCCACAGGAACATCATAAAAAGTGGTGTTCCTGTGGCAATATGGGCTTGTAAATTTGCCCTTTAGTCTTTAAGAATCCAGTACAGAGACCTGTGTTTTTTCTCTAGACCCATAAAAGATCACTCTACATTAACACTTTCTTCTGTGTCCTGCGTCACATCATTACAAAAAGGGACTTTTCGAAAATTTGATCTCTTTCTTGACACTGCACAGCACTTGCCTTCTCGGGATTGCGTCTACTGAACGTCACTTTTTTCAGACGTTCGGGTAGCGCAATGCCCTGCACCATATTTACAAAGTGGCATAAAGCCATTTTGCATGGCTTAACTCCGCTTTGTAAATATGGTACCCCTTCACACAGTTTTCTGCATCACAGGGGCGTGCAATGGGTGTTGCTGGGGGCGTTCCACTGCAACACCCATTGCTTTTTGATGCTGCCCCAGATTTACAAGGATCTGTAAATCTGAGACAGTGCCAAAAATGAACGCCTTGCAAAAGCAGGACTTAGATTGGCGCAATGAGGCGAAACACTTATTTCTCCTCGTTTTAGTTTTTCCTATGTCTGCTGCATTTTGCAGCACATATAGAAAGAGCAAAAACAATAATTAGATAATGGCGATTTGCTACTTCTATCTGTGCTGCAGAATGCAGCACTCATCGACGTAGCAAATCACCATTATTGATTGTATATGTGCAGGAAGGGACACCTTCCTGCACATAAACAATCATCCCTACAACGCAGGCACCCTTGCACTATGGAGCAAGGGTGTCTGTGTTGGCGCTAGGTAGCTATTTTTAGCGCCAGTGGAAGGGGAAACACAGGGGTGCCCCATATTCTTGTAAATACGGCTAAACCCTGCACTTTTCAAATGGTGCGGCACTGCAAAATTAGCTGCAATGCTGCGCTGCGCCATTGCTCGTAATTATACCCGTAAGTGAGAAGGCTTTCGAGCACAAAAGTGACTTAAGCTACTAATCTACTGAATGGTGAAGCTTCCCCTTGCCAAGAATACTGAGTACTCTACAAGAGTACATAGACATGATTCTTAGTAGCATCTTTGCAGATGTCATCCTTCTCATAATTACAGCCAAACAGACTGATGCTCCCATAGGTTCTGCTGAGAGGTATCAAAAAGGGTTGAATGCATACCCATACCACAAAGCCATGGTATGGATGGCAGATACGTAAGTTTCACGTAGCACCAAATATTGAGGTTAGCCTCCTTTCAAAGCACTCACAGTTTGGGAAGATGCCAAAACGATGGCAAGGTGAGATGAAAATGTAATCATGTGGAGAAGCTCCAAGTTCCAAAGGTGGCAACTAATCAGCATTTTAACTCTGCTTTTTAACACGTTGTACAAAGCAAAGGTTCCCTTATGAATGTGCTCTGTTACTGCACCAAATATTTAATTTTCATTTTAGAAAAGAGAACAGAATGAGAGGCAAGGGCTAAAACTACAAGAGCAAGGGACTATTGATGTGTCAGCACCAGTGAATGGCTTGCCGCTGGGTGAATATCTGACACTCATTTGAAGGAATAGGTTACTGGTCCTGCGGGTAAATGTATTGATCTGGGCGAGGCAGCTGACTGAAGGCTCAGAAGAGACATGGTTAAAAACATATATACATTGATAAATAAAACATTTTTCAATGCATCTATATTATTAAATAAACACTGTAAATCGTATTTAAATGGAATTGTATGTTTTATATTTTCCAAGACTATTTCTAATGTTAAACCTTTTTAACATTTGTTAAATTGTTTCATAGACATATTTTTTGTTTCGTAATACTTTATTGAAAGTTATAGAAGAATATAGCGATGGATGTAAGTAACTCACAGTGTGACATACTCACTGGGGTCTATTGTCATTACAGGTTTATGTGTGCTATTGAAAAGGAAAACTGCACAGAACAAAGGGAAGGGAGGGAGGGGATTGGGGGTACACAAGGAACAAGGAGGAAGAAACAGAAAAGGGATGGAGGGGGAGGGATGGGGTGAGGAGATAAGAAGGGGGAAATAGGGTATATATCAAGGGCAATCGACCACCAAGAACAATGCGTCATGGGGCCCCTTTACCCCATTTAGTGAAAATGAAATCCATAAGATTCTTCAGAATATCAACCCTTCCAACCACTTCAGTGACCCGTTGCCCCCGGCCATCTTCAAAGAAATCAAGAATGCACTCATCCCCACCTGGACAAGGATTGTAAACGCTTCTCTTTCACAAGGCACGATCCCCAATTGCCTAAAAGCAGCTCAGGTATCCCCGATTCTAAAAAAACCTAACGCTGACAAATCTGATCTCAATAATTTCCGCCCCATTTCCAACATCCCCACCCTAGCGAAACTTCTAGAAAAATGTGTACAATCTCAACTTTGTGCTCACATAGAGAATTATCAACTCCTAGACCAGCATCAATCTGGTTTTAGGAAGGGGCACAGCACCGAATCGGCTCTCACCCACGTTATGGATGACATTTTAAAAATGCTTGACAAAAACGAATCCTGCCTCCTGATTCTCCTTGACCTTTCCTCCGCATTCGACACGGTTAATCATGACAACCTCCTATCCATCCTGCAAAACAGAATGAGTTTTGCTGATCAGGTGCTACAATGGTTCTCGTCTTTCCTACATCACAGATCACAAAGAGTCTAGGCAAACCACTCTCTCTACGAGCCCTCTCCTGTACTCATGGGGGTCCTCCAAGGGTCCGCTCTATCTCCTATTCTCTTCAACCTTTTCCTGGAACCTCTCGCTAACTCATTAAACTCCATGAACATTCTCTTCCACATGTATGCGGACGACACGCAACTCTATTTGAAAATCTCATCCCTGGAAAACATCATCTCTCTCAACACTACCCTAATGTTTACTCAAAACTGGTTAACGGAGAACCATCTCCTGCTTACCACTTCCAAAACGGAATTCCTGCTCATCTCCCCTCCGAACCACATCCCCAAGCTAGACCTATGGTTGAGTCACCTCACTGCTTTCAATTGCACTCCTCTCATCATAGACTCAGCCAAATCTCTCGGAGTCACCATGGACAAGCACCTGAATATGAAAAATCATATCAGCAATGTATGTAAGGGAGCAAACCACTTGGTAGGTCACTCAGAAATATAAAACCTTTCCTTCCACTAAATTATTTCAAGCAGGTGGTCCAAGCGCTTGTCTTGCCGAGGCTAGATTACGGCAGTGCTACCCTCTGTGGCCTTCCCAAATACGCCCTGGCTCCACTAAGGTCCTCACTGAACGCGGCGGCTAGAATGGTCACAGGCACCAAACGATACGAACATATATCCCCAGTCCTACAATCTCTCAAATGGCTGCCCTACGAAGCACGAATTCAGTTGAAGATTGCAGTTCTGGCGCACAAAGCCCTTCACTTCAATACTCCCAGGTACCTTGCGCAAAAACTTGAACTATCCTGTGGTTTAAGAGCCTCAAGAAGCGCCACTACCTTCCTCTTGAAACCACTCATCCTTAACTAAAAAAGAACTTGTCACCGAGCTTTCTCTGGCGCTGCCCCAAAGATATGGAACTCTCTTCCACCGGAGGTACGCAGAATCTCTTCAATGAAGGCTTTCAAATTGGAAGCTAAACGATTCCTAATGAACAAATTCTTACCCTAAGAGGGATAGGCACACTTGCTCGTTGACATTGTTCTCACTATCATGGTACCTCCATTTGTAACGGCTCTTCTTTAATGCACACTGTGACCCCCCCTCGTTGCCCGTGTACACCTGCTTATTGTATTACCCTCCTGGGCGCAAATGTCCTGCACTCTGCGACCATTCCAGTCTTTTTTTTTTTTCTTTTCTCTCTCTCTCTCTATCTACCGGATGTTGATATTGCATTTATGTTCTTCCTCCCATCATATTGTGAAGCGCTCTGATATCCTTCGGGATCTTGTTCGCGCTATATAAAACTTTATAAATAAATAAATCAACATCAAAGAGGTAGGTGCTGTTCAAAGAATATAACATTAGGGTTGATAATGCGGGGGTAGACCCCAGTATTTTGACCTGTGATAGATAGTACACTAGTTCGGGGGGATTGAATACAGTCAATGATGGGGGATCTACATTCATCTGAGGGTGTCATACAGTAGGTTGTAGTGGCAATTACCCTCAAAGGGGGGGAAGGGAGGGGGCGGTAGGGGTAGGCAGGCGTCTCTTAGGGCTAAGCTGTGTTGGGACCAGCACCTCTCGGCGTACGAAGTCACGGGATGAGTTAATCAGGGTGGGCCTTTGAGGAGGAGGCGAGATTGGACCTACGGAGTAGTAGGCATGTAGGGTGGGGCGGTTGGTAATGCTAGGTGGCAAGGGATGAGTGAAGTGATGTCCTCCTTGCCCAGAGGGGGCGTGGGGGAAAGGGAGGGGAGGAGGAAGCAGATGTGGGGAGGCAAATGGGGGAAGGTGCATGCGCAGTGAGGGAAGGGGGATGGGACAGGGGAGCGGTGGGGGAGGAGAAGGGGTTGGGAGAGGAGAGGGGGAGGTAGGGGTGCAGTAGGGGGGAAGGGTCAGCGGACATTCAGGGATCACGAAGGAAGGGGGCCCATGTTTTTTGGGACACCTCCTCCTGGTCCTGCAGGCCATATATTACACGTTCAAGGGATGCCGTTAGAACCATTACTACCATCCAGCCCTCCTGCGAGGGAGGGGCGGGCGATCTCCATTGTCGTAAGATGCAGATTGTGGCTGTAGAGAGCATATATTTAACATCATGTTAATATACATTTTTTCAGTATAAATAAATAATTGTATATTGTTTATACTATTATTTAATTGATACTTTACAATTTTGTTACTTTTTTTATAACATTCTTTGACATGTTTTACACAATTAATATTTTTTTACAATTTACATAAATGTATTCAATTTTTTTTACTTATTTTCCCATCCGTTCATTTATATAGGGAGATAGTCTTTTGTTTAGTTTAATTAAGTGGGCATTTTTTTTTACTGCTACCGTCTTTTTGGTAGTATATTTGTGTCATTTTTAGTCTATTTTTCAGAAACGAGGTGTTGTTGTTCGTTGTAACAAGTAAGTCCTTTTTAAAGGCTTTGTTTAGGGTTTTAAGGATAGGGACGATGTAGGTTAGAGGTTTAGAGGTTAGTTATACTGTTGTTTGTGGGTTTTCTCTACATCTAGTTGTATTAATTGTAGTGCTTTTCACAAGTGTTTAGGTTTGGTTTTTCGTACATTGTTTTAGTAATATATCAATATGTTATTCTATATTGTGTTGAGTTACTTGCTTTTGATGATTTAGTGTAATGTAAATGTACTTTTGGGAATGTAATGTTTTTTGTGGGTAGTTTGTTTGTTTTATGTGTCTTATGTGCCTTTGGATTTACCTTTTTAAAAAAAAAAAAAAAGGAAATCTCTTAATAATAATACCAGTATTTTTAACCTTGATTTCCTATTTTTGGGTTTCCAGGAGAGTTTCTTTTTTTTAACACTTTTTCCGTTTTTTATGGTTTTTAGATACTTTGGTTGGCTTTGAGGGATCTCTATAGCATTGGTCCTATTTTTGCATTTTTTGGGGCGTTTTGGAAAATATTTTTCCCTTTTTTGGTGGATTATACTTTTTTACTACATGAATACAGAGGATGATGATGATTTGCAACTACAGAACAGTAAGTCATATTTAATGTATTTGTTTTGGGTGGGAAATGATATTTTTTATTATTTGTGTAACTATTATGTGAATGTTGTTTGGAAATGTTTATGTTATGTGTTGTAATTATTTTATGTAACAGTTTGCGCTTGTGTTTTGAGATCTTTCATTGGTGAGGTTTAAATTTTTAATAGAAATAATTTATATATTATTTTATTATATCAGTCTTATTTAAGATTGGAGTTTTATTTAATGTTTTAACTGATGTAATAAAATAGCATGTTTATTATTTGAATAAAAAATGATTTGCCATGTTGGTTAGGACATTGTTACAGTTTTCTGGGAGTTTTGTAGGTTAATATTAATTTTATAATGTGATTTTAGCTATTATTTCTAAGTAATCTACTTCTTTGTTTTTTATGAATAGTTTGACTTAAAATTGTAGCTTGTCCTAATTTCTTTTGATTTGTTTGGTGAGTTTAAGTGCAATTTGGGTTACAGAGTGCTCCATTTGCAGTTGTTGGTAGCGTTGCACTTTTTGTAGTGCTTCTATAAATTTACGTGTAGGTTGGGTTCTGCCTAGTGTGGATTGGAAGGCATCGTCTCACTGCATTGTTTGTTTTGCCTTCCTGTGTCAAAGTGCTGTCATAGACATTCCACCATGGTATTTGGAATTTGGGGTGGTGTCTGTGTCTGGAGCAATGCAGTCTGCCAACCCAATTATCTTAAGTAAATTGTAGTTGTTAGCTACCTCACTGACAGCATCTAGTGCTATAATTTTCTTTTATTTCAAAGGCAAATTGACAGTTTGTAGCATATTCTACACTTAGGACGAGATTACGAGTCTGGCGGTCCTAGGACCGCCAGACTCGTGGTGGCACGGTGGTGGCGGTCTTGCGACTGCCACATTCCGACCCTAGTGGTCGTACCGCGTTGAGACCGCTGACTCCGCCAGGGAACCGCCATTCCCTGGCAGTGGCGTGGTGGTCCAAAGGTATCTATATGCTTGGCGGGACCTCCGCGGTCATGCCAAGCATATAATGACTTTCATTACCGCCACTGATTTCATGGAGGTCTTTCCTCCATGAAATCAGTGGCGGTGAGGAATGAAAGGGGGCCCTGCAGGGCCCCCTTCCCCTTGTGCCTCAAGCCTTGTGGATGCACACAGGGGGCACAACCTTTGCTGCCCTGTGTGCATGCACAGAAGTTCCAGCATGGCATGGAATTTTTAGTCTATGCCGTGCTGAAACTTCCTTTGACGTTCCCATTGCGGTGCCTATTTTATAGGCACTGCCGTGGGAACGGCAAAGGAAATGCCTACCAATGAATAAAAAGGTCATTATATGGTGTGCGGTCATCACGCGGCTATGGCGCAGCTGCACCGGGGGAGATCGCGCAACTGCACCAAAGTCATAATCGGGCACTGAGTGCAGATTGTTGGAGGTGTTTACACATTCTTTGATTGAAATGGCAGTAACAGCCTTGTATAACTGTGTGGAGGTAAATTATTAAAATGGTTTGAATCATGGCTTGTTCAAAGTCTATGATTAATTTTTTGGTAGTAGTTATTTGCTTTATGTTTAATATGGTTTAAGAATCCGTAGTAAGTGCTACTTTGTTTATTTGGTAGTAGGGCATATGTAAACATTTATTTGTGTTTTGATATTCACCATGTATGGTGTATATCTAAGTGAATGGTTTGGGACACATTTTGAAGGTCCCATCCATAATCCAGGTTTGACAATGACTTAGTTTTACTAAATTATCTGCTGTAGAAAATATTAGGATTTGTCTATCATTGTTTAGGTTGTAATATAACAGGAAGGGTTCCTCATTATGTGTAATTTCACAGGGCCCGATTACTAATTTGACTGTGTTGTAGCGGGACCGCCCCGCCGCCCACACCGCCAAACCCGCGTGAGAACCGACCGCCATATTATGACTTTTTCAGTTTTTAGCGGGCTGTTCCTTTGCTGTTCCACGGCGGTGCCTATGAAATAGGAACTGCAGTGGGAACGTCAAAGGAAGTTCCAGCATGGGGTGGACTATGAAGTCCCTGCCTGCTGGAACTGGGGTGCATGTAGACAGGGGGGTACATGTTGTGCCCTCCTAGGTGCATGCACATGGAGTGAGGCACAAAGGGCCCCCTTTCTTTCCTCACTGCCATTGTTTTCATGGAGGAAAGACCTCCATGAAATCGATGGCAGGGAGAAAAGTCGTAATATGCTTGGCGGGACTGCAGCAGTCCCGCAAAGCATATTGATGCCTCTTGACCATCGCATGTGATAAATGATTTTAGTTTGTGCAAATTATTTTTGCTTATGTTGTCAAGTATTTAGTTATATATTTTATTGAGGTAAATTATAATTATTTTGGTGACGTACTATATTTAATAATTCAACCATGTGTAAATACTGTAAAATGTCCATGGTGATTACTTGTTTAACTAAAAAGTAGTTTTTTATGTTTATTAATGATATTATTGTAGTCGACATCATGTGAGGCAAATATCATATGTTTATATAAAGGTAACAATATTTTTGTTTCCAATATTTGTATTTGCGATACTAGTCAAAATCAATATTTTTAACAACGCTGTTTGTGTTCTCTATATTTATGGTATTAGTTGAGTATAGGAAGGCAATATTTGTGTTTACGATTTCTATTTTCCAATATTTGTGTGTTTCAATATTTTCTGCATCAATATTATGTCAGTGATCCCTGGAGCTATGGTTCATGATTTATATATTCCAAGTAACACACAGTTGGTATCCTTCAGCTGTGCATTATCTTTTTAGAATCAATTATTGTTGCAATAGCAGCAATATAAAGCGGCCATAGTTTATTTTATTACAACAGTCATAATGCATCATGTGAGCAACCTCCTACTAGATCTAGAAAGTAAAGGGTGCCTATCAGACACTCTTCACCTGAAGCCAGCCCTACACTACATCAAAGTTATTATTTGACCACTTGTAAATCAATAGAGGATTCCATAATCTTTAACACGATCTTTATTTTAGCACATGTCCAAATTCAGTCCTCTATTACAACCAAGTTAAAGGGGTCGGAAATTCCCATCCGTGCAGGTGTTTTTGGGCTTCTAACCCTCATCCCGTGTCCTATTTGATCATTGATGTGTCAAGGTCCCAACACCTTCCCCCACTCCCTCAGGCAAGCCTCTTTTGCCTCTGAAAATCTAAAGTTAAGGAAGTACCCTTTGTGTGGGGTAGGTATGATAATGGAACATGCCCATGTGTTTTTCAGCCTCTCTATGCTTACTAAGGCTCTTTCCTTGTTACTGTAGTGTTGAAGGCTGCAGAATGGAATGTAAGCAAGGAAGGCTTCTCTTTCTTGCCATAGCTAACACTTCTGATTACCTGTTTTCAGAGCTAACAGGCAGCTTTTGATGTTGATTTGTCAAAATCCACAGCAGACAATACATTCTAGTGGCTGTAATATTAATTTGAGCACTGTTCACCTATCATTACCTACAGGGGCATCATGAACCTCCCACTTTCGTAGCATGAGTGAGGGTGCGGGAAGTGGGTACCACTGGCCAGTGTGTGTAACAAAGTAACAGTAACTGGATATATGGATGGATAAATGACCAAATTCATTGAAAATTGACGGTGGAAGGCACTGGTTTACCACATTCTTTTCAGAATTCTTTCGGGGAAGCCAACAAATGAGTTCTGGGCTTGCATGCCTCACTTACATATTATGTGGCAATTGAGCTATGGTTGAAAGTGGGGGGTATTCTATTTTTTGGCTACTCCCTTGATTGCCTACTTGTCAGTTTTACCAAATATGCTGCCAGGAATATGCAGTGCTTCAGAGACTTGTGGGAAGCTCACCGTCAACACCGGGCACAGTAGTGAGGATATAGGTGAAATGTGAACGATGTATTTAAATCTAGATTGATCCCTAAAAATGTTGAATGCTGTGCCTAATTTGCACAGGTGGTTGAAGGTGGTGGGCACCAACAAACATTCTTAGGTACTGGAACTTATTTTTCATAATTAGACTCTGACCCCGCACAAGCAGGAGAAAGGCAGGAAAAGTAGGAGTAGGAATAAGATAAAGTTAAGAAAACTGTGATAAATGGAGAAAGCAGGTATGAAATAGGACCTTCAAGAGGGAGATAACATGGGAGGCATTCTATGAGATTCAGAAATTCCAGAATTCGGCAGTGCTGGAAGTGAAAACTTTGGGCCCCTGAACTTATTTTTAAGCACATGGGGAGGGAGGTGAGCACTGAACGTTAAGGGCCTGATTCATAAAGTTAGCTTACACCTTTGAGTAAGTTTACACTTGAGTGAGTTTACTACTTTTTGGTATTCGCAAACTGTACTTTTGTAGTGTCTTACACTTTTGGAGGTACTTACTCTTTTGTAGTAAGTCCAGCACAATACATGGCCAACCGCTGAAAATGCAACATCCTCCCTTAGAAAATAATGGAAGTAGGGTCTTAAAATATAACCCCATAGGAAATGATCTTAAATGATTTAAAATAGTTAAAAATGTACATTTAGTATAATTAATGTTAAAAATAGATATGTGCAAGTAGTAAAACCATATTAGTTACTTATAAAATATTTACTAGCCGAATTTAATTTAAAAAAATACTCTAACAATATATACTTAATAACACATTTTGAAGTTAAATAACAGTGTACCAAGGCATTGTTACATTTTTTAAAACATTCAAAATAGGTTATTGACTATTTTAAAATGTAATAATATATATGTACTGTTAATCCTGTCATCCTTGGTGTGGTCTTCCCCCAAACCCTAAGGGGTCGATTCCGATTCGGGCCGGAAAAAGCACCGACCGACTCGGATCCGGAAAAAATACCGACCGACACGTACCAGTGGCGCCCGACACGCCAAGTACGATGCAAGCCGCGATAAATCCGACCGACACGTCAGGAAACCAAGCCGACCGACCGAGCCGCTCGGAAAATTGCAATCCGGCCGGAAAAACACGCGAATCCAACCGACCGACACGCACCCGGAACAAATCCGACCGAATCGTACCCGCCAACTCCAACCCGCAAAGTACGATGCAAGGCGCGAAAAACACGACCGAGTCGGACGGAGGACAAGCCGTACGACCGACACGCATACAAAACCGAGCCGAAGCAACACAATACACCGCGACCGACGCGTACGCAGCATACAAAACTGCACAAACACAGCGTGAACGAAACGCAAAACACCGTACGAGACCAATGCAGGGTCCGACTCGGTCACAAGAACGTTTCCAACATACACAAACAGCACAAAGGAAAAATCAACCAAAAAAAGGCCAAACAAGCAATTACCAAGCCAATAAATACTGGGGGGTGGGGACAGAGAACAAAGACACACCCACAACTCCACCTATATAAAGGATACAAATCACTACCATGAGCCTTTGCAAATACCATTTCACTGCCAGCACCCAAGAGAAAGCAACCACACACCCACAGCTCACCCCTCACACAAGCCACACACCATCAGCACACCAACAAATACCTACCTCACATACACCCAGCAAAACACACACTCACACACCCTCACCTGCACACCAACACACACATCACTCACCATCACCACCCATCACCATGCCCCCAAGAAGAATCCCAAGTTCCTAGATTGTGAATTGGAAGTCCTGGTAGACGAGATCCTCAGGGTGGAGCCACAGCTGTTTGGCACTCTGGTCCAACAGACCCCCATGTCGCAGAAAACCAAGATGTGGGAGAGGATCATCAACAGGGTGAACGCCCAATCATCATGTCGGCGCACAAAGACGGACATCCAGAACAGGTGGTATGACGTGCGCAGGAGGGTACGGGACCTGCTGAAGATAGACTACATCAACAGCCAACATACCGGCAGTGGCCCTCCTGCCAAGCCAATATACCTCAGGCCCTGGGAGGAGAAGGTGCGGGCCATCCTTCCGCCAGTGAGCGTATATGGACTAGAGAACATCCCAGAGCCTGGTGAGTACACAACAAATGTACACAATAAACTGCCACAAAACACACACATCACTGTCAAGGGGAGAGTCAAACCATGCACACATAGCAATTACACAGCAACTAGAACAGAATCATCCCAAAATGTGTATGTCAGTCAGATAAACACAACACATGCCATCAAAAAAGTCACATCCAACTGTGCCAACACATGTACAAACACAACCACAACTACAGCTAGGCAGTGGCACAAATAGAACTAACGCACACATCCACACATGTAGCCACCACAACAACACCAACACACAGTGAAGACCACTCAAAGGAAGGAATTCTGTGTATGCTGGCCAAGTCAGTGTAGCCAATAGCATCATGGGAGTCGTAGTCACAGACATAGCTCACCCCCACAACTGTCCCATCAACACCACCCTGAACCATGCTCACATCACAGGGAGTGGAGAAGGACTCACAAGATGGCTGACACTGGCTACTGCTGTGGGGAGCACAAGGCCCTGCTGCCAACTGTGCACCAACAAACAGCAGGACACCACTGACTGACATCCTGAGAGACAACTTCCACTCCCTGCAATGCAAGCACGTTCCATGGTGGGATATCTGGCTGGCTGGGTGGGAAGGGGGACTTGCAGCACTGACTATAGTCACCAGCACCTCCCCTCACCCCCCCACCAACACAAACTCCACAGTACCCACCTGGTAGAATGCAATGCCCTCCATCCTAACACAAGATCCCACAAAGCACCACCACCCTGGGTTATGTTGTGTGAAGCACAGGGACACTCTTGGGACTCTTAGCCAAACAACTGCCAGGACAACACTCCCAGCCATCCTGTCAGCACAGCCAGCCCACCCCACAGGGAAGCAGAGTCAAAAGGAAGGAAGCATGGGCATGCTGGGAAGGGGGGTGGAGGCAATAGCATGATGGGAGTCGTAGTCACAGACATAGCTCACCCCCACAACTGTCCCATCAACACCACCCTGAACCATGCTCACATCACAGGGAGTGGAGAAGGACTCACAAGATGGCTGACACTGGCTACTGCTGTGGGGAGCACAAGGCCCTGCTGCCAACTGTGCACCAACAAACAGCAGGACACCACTGACTGACATCCTGAGAGACAACTTACACTCCCTGCAATGCAAGCACGTTCCATGGTGGGATAACTGACTGGGTGGGTGGGTGGGTGGGAAGGAGGTCTGGCTGACAACCAAACACAATCAATGCAGACCATGTTCACACCCCAGAGAATACATAGAAATGCCCAAATAATGCAGGACAATGTGCCACACCAATATCAACCCCTGACTGTGACGACTTAGGACAATACAATGTACAGGCCCGCACCCCGAGGCACAGTCACAACTGTCAGGTGTGTCAACCACTGATGCCTGCAGAAACATGACATACATTGTTTGTGTCTCCCAAAAACAGGTGATGATAGGGACACAGCAGCAGACGCTGAGGAGTCCCAGTCCCAGGCTCAAGAGGATGCCGAGCTCACTGGTGTCGTACAGCCTCTGTCCTCCTCGGACGATGAAGAACAACCTGGCACATCCGGTGCAAGTCAACATGCTGCACCAGCAGGACCACCAGCTGCAGCACCAGCAGGTCCACCAGCTGCACCCCCTGCACCCACCCCTCCAACGACTGTCACCACGAATACCATCCCTGCCGACATGGACAGAATAAGGAACAACACCAGCGCAGTGACCCTGGACCAACCTGGGGCCATGGACACCACCACCACCACCAACCCCCAAGGTGGACCAGGGTTATCTGTGCGTGCAACTGCACACACTGCACATGTCAGCAGGGGTGGTGGGAGGGGTGGGAGACAGAGGTCGCTGCTTGCAGACGTTGCTGGTGTGCATGAAGACCCACAACTGGTACGCATAGCTGATGCGTACCAGTCCAGCACCGGAGAGCTCAGCCAGGTAGTGGGGCTCCTCAGAGACATCAAACAGCAGCAGGCTGCCCATCATGCCCGCTTGGACTCCCACATGTCCCAAGTGGAGTCACACATGTCACGTGTGGACTCCCACATGTCACGTGTGGACTCCCACATGACCCGCGTGGAGTCCAAGTGGGATGTACTACATGAGATGACGGCGGTGCACAGGGACATTTTACAATGCCTCCGCCAGATGAACAGCAACCAGTCCACACCTCCCTGTGTGCCAACAACATCTGGTACCGAACAAACTGCAACTGCCACAGGGAGGGAGGAGGACTCTGGCGGAGAGTCCCCTGCACCGCAGCAGCCTGCACTTGAGGGCCCCCCCCAAGAAGAGGGGTCGTCCGAGGAGGGGAAAGTGAGAGGCTGATGGCCAAGCGCAACTCCCAGGAAGCCTGAACCTGTTCTGGATTTTCGCCTTTGTGCACAGACTGTTCACCCTGTTGATGGCAACACTACTCCCACACATAGCATGG